>PNEQ01031005.1:0-17853 GCA_003012365.1 Medauroidea extradentata
AGGGGGAGCTGCAGCAGGAGCGAGAGAGTTTTTGCTGGCAGGTGCCTAGTGTGATCTGAAGTGATAGTGACGAGTATTGGATTGCGACGACTGTTCAAGGGCGTCCAGCGAGTGGGACCGCAGCAAGTAGGAGGAAGAAGGTGATTCTAGGCCAGAAAGATTCTGCGGTATTATTTCTTTGGGTCCACCATTGCGAGTGCTTAGTAACCTTTCCATATACAGAGAACTTATGTAGAAGTATTATTTTTCTTTTATGTAAATAGTAGTTGCTTGTTCTGTTTGACATTTATTGTGGTAAATCATTGTAGACATAGGTAATTTTTGTATGAACAGTTGTAAATAAACTAGGTAAGCTTTATTTTCTTTATTTTTTCAAAGACCTCCATCCCCAAACGTACCAAGCCCACAAGTTTGTAACAGTACACATACTTGGTTTTCACGCACAGTGAACAGAGGTACTATGCCACTTATTTACAACACATTTTACCACTTAAAACTACAACCTCCCATGTACTGGCAAATGGTAAAGCCGGACTGACGAATATGTGGCGCTCACGGCTATTCGGCAAACTAACCGGTCACGAAGAGGGTTAACTATTATCGTCAGTGACTAGACCTCCTCTTATAAGACCATATTGCAAACAGTTCGAACCAGAGATGAGAGAATGATACAGATGTGGAACTAGCAGCATAGTAATGAGACCAGACCCACTTTTTTTATTCAGTTCGCAATATGGCGGAGTTGTTCCGAAGTACAATCAGGTGTTCTTGTATGTGAATTGAGAACTGAGGTTATGGTTGATCATCCCTTAGCCGCGTTATACACGTTGCTATGGTAATGAATAGAATTTTTCAATTACCAATATTGTGGATGGGTCTGGTACTTCTCGCCCTAAGACATACGCTATGCCTTATCTGCATGTTTCTCTAACCTCTTGTTCAAACGGAAGGGGCCGTATTAATAGCCATTTCTCAACTTGAGGGAATATCACCTGGTATGCTCTTCAGAAGATTTCATGTCTTGAGATATGTACGAAATAACAGACTTGTATTGCGACATACGCATTTAATACTAGTTCTAAGATTCCATTTTCAACTGATAATGGATTTGAGATATATCCTCCTCATGTAGCCTAGTGCACACATATTTTCACATCGCATATGAATATAGTCTTTGTTTTCGATACGGTTGTCGTTTATCTGTCTCGGATATCGGAAACGACAAAGGTTTCTTTTGGTTAAACATGGACAACGTAGTAGGGATATGTTCAGAGAACTCGAGGCAAATCAACTGGACTATTGTCATATATGTCATTTTCAACAAGGCATTATTGGGTAATCTTAGCACCATTACAATCTCAACTTCAGCTTCATCAGCTTTTTTAGTATTACAATACATATTTTCAGTGTTGGAAGTGTAGGAGCAGATGGCATCCCTCGAGGTGCTACACGAAAGGGAGAAAATCAGACGACTCCAACGTCTCTACCCACTGAAATTGCATTCTTTGCCACCACATTAGGATCATCGGACGGAAAAGTTCAGCCAGCGGGAGGTTATAACGTCTTTACCGGAAGAGTTTAAAGTTTCAAGAGTTAGACGGAGGTTCAAAGTACCGTACTGACTTAATGTATAAACGTTTTGTGTTTCCTGAAAGCATGCGTATCACCTGTCAACTGTTAGGCTGATGCTGCACGAGCACTATAAAAGCGGAGTTTGTTTGAAACGCCCAGTAGCAGGTTGTTTTTTTGGCTATTCCATTCGAAAGCGTCCGAGACGCTAGATTTTGCCTTTTTTGCTGCTCATTTCCAATATGAATCCCGTTCAGATAGGATGTGTTGCTGGCCCGTTTCAATTACTTATGAACACCTGCGTAAACTGCTCAGCGTTAGAGCGCTGGCATCCTTAACGCATACTTCCGCAAGCACTGACGCTGTAGCTAACGCCATCTAATACTGCGTTTGAAGCACTCGTCTATTCACACTGACGTCTTCTCCATTGATTTGAGATTGTCACATCGTAGCTTGCGTTCCAAAGCGCTGTTCAAACACCTCTTTTCTAGCGCTTGTGTAGAATTGTTAGTACATTAACAAAAACTTGCAACTGAAATTGGTTTAGGAAAGGATGTTTAGGACTTTGCAAAGAGGTAACATTTGTTGTGTGAATATCTTTGGAAATTTTGTTTAAAATAAAAATTGGGTTTGTTAAGGGCGTACAAAAGAGGAAAAATTATAATTATAAATTTGTATGAAATAGTGTTAGTTTTGTAAATGTTACTTAAAAGAACATTTTCCTTTTAAGAAAAAAATGGCTCAGCCAGTTTTCCCATAGGGGCACTTCAAATTCAAAATTTACACGTTTTTCATTCTTATAAGCTACAAAAACCAATTTTCATGGGCCACTACTTGACGTGTTTTAAAATCTCTTGCAAATATATTGTTAAACTAAAAACAATAATCGATAAAAGAGGTATTAATTCAAACTTTCAGAATTTATTATTAAATAAATGATATTTCATAATGGATTGTAAAAACAGTTCTGCAGTAGCCCGAGACATGTAGTTTCATTGTAATTATTTTTTATTTTATTATGTCCATTGGTTTTTGTGGCTTATAAGGACGTAAAACTTGCAAATTTAGATTCTGAAGTGTGATTAAAAACTTGTAAATTTAGATTTTGAAGTGCCGTTATGGGAAAACTGGCTGAGCTAATTTTTTTGTAAGAGAAAAATGTACTCCGAAGTAACGTCTACAAAACGAACACTATTTCTTACACATATAAAATAACGACTATCACACTTAAGCACTGAGTAAGAAAACCTAAAGTTTTTATAATAAGCAATTGTGTCATTAGCTTTACTTAATAAAATAATATCATTCATGATCGCAAAATCCTACGGAATAATGAATTATGTCTAGGGACATATGTTTTTCGCGAAAAGAATTTTGCCTCACTTTGTTTCGGTGCCTTGCGTGCACGTCTGCAGTTCTGCTTCGTGGTCAGTGATTGGATATTTTAACTCTCTCGAACCTTGGGATTCTACCGGCAAATCGCAGACGTGCGTTGTTGTAGGAACGTTATTGTAATTGGCTCAGTCAAATGATATACGCCACTTTATAAAGACATGCTGCCAATAAACACTAAGAAAAATTGCAGATGTGCACGTAAGGCACTGAAACAAAGAGGGGCAAAATTCTTTTCGCGAAAATCAGGAGTCCCTAATTATGTATTTAAAGGATTTGGTTTAATGTAGGTTAAAATGTTTAATTCACTATGGATTCCGGAAGTTTAACATGTTCCTTGGAGGGATAAAAGTTTGCAAAATTATCTCACTTTTTAAAACTGTTTAAAAAATGGTTACGAGAAAGTGAAGTTGTATAAAATGTGTATAATTAAGGAAACCATATATGTAACTGATACGGTGGTGTAAAACATAAGGGTATTTTACTTGTAAAGTTTAGTTTATTAATCTTTATTGAAAATGTTTATTTGAATTTGGAGAAACCCTTCTGGCCCTGGGCTTCCATAGGATTTTGGCAGAACTAAGTATGGAAAAAGATCAGCTGCTGGATGTGGGGCGGACTGTGTGTTGAAAGGGTGAACATGCTTGCGGGGGGGGGGGGGGGGGCCGGCATGCTTATTTAGGGGTAAAATTTTTTTCATTTTGGAATTTACACTATTTTCATAGCTTCAATTCTTTGGGATACTTGAACCTTTAATTTTGGAGACTGTATACACTCACCGAATGGGGTGTTAGAGGATGTAAGGTGGGAGAAATGGGAATAACTGTGCGTTAGTGTTGCGAGCAACAGCACGTCAATACGCTGGGTGCAGGTGTTGACGCGATGCCATCTTTTTCTCTGCCTTGGGCTTTTTATGCCTTGAGATGTCGAGTAGTGAAGTGAGGGCGTCCTGTGTGAGTTCTGGCTGGTTGTGAGTCAGTGCGTTGGTGAATACTGCTCGGAAAATATTAAGCGCCTGCTCGGAAAACATGTGAACTGCAGCCGTCCCTCTCACTGACGTAGCACGCCCTCCTTTGTCCCGCTACACCCTCCCAGCCAATAGCGAGCAAGTTGCCTGGCCGTTGTGACAAGCACTGTGTACAGTCGATGAAACAGGAACTGCCTGTCAGGAACGGGTGTTTGTTTGCACCGAGACGTTATAGTGGCATTTCAGTACGTAAGTCTGAGAAACCAAAGAGGAATAGACATGTTCACAGCTAGTACGAGAAATCGTTCGGAGTGTAACTGAGTTTTTCGATAAAAAAAAGAAAGTAGTAGTGTGACGATCCCTATCCAATGTTCCATAAAACGTGCTGCAGCTGCAACCGGGAAGTCGGATGGGAGAGGGACGGAAAGAGGGTTGTATAGCGTCTACTAGCGGAACAAAACTTTCAATGCCTGGGAAGATAATAAAAAAAATGCAAACAGAAGATTTCATTTCGATTCATTTGTTGCTGCAGTGGCGCGCAACAAAGTACAGAAGATTTACGAGTAAAAAAAAAAAAAAAAAAAAAAAAAAAAAAAAAAAAAAAAAAAAACAATGTCTACACTTAAAAACCCGCAACAGTATTGGCGAAAGAAATTAATTTCCAAGGTAGTCTGGAAACTTTGCGCAAATTAATCAAGACAGTGAGTTTCAAATTCAAACAATGTAAAAATAAGTAGTTAGTGTTGATGAAAAGAAATGAGATCGTTGCGTGGCTAGCAAAACATCTACGTGTAATACGGGAAAATGACAGAAAAGGTGACAGTAAATCACCTATAATTTATTTCGATGAAACATGGCTATATCCGAATCACGCTGTTAGCAAGTGTTGGCAGCATAACGATGAACCAACAGCGTACAAAAATAACCATACTTTAAGATAAAAAAACGAATAAAGTTTTTTCTGGTTACGTGAGGTGGTTAAGAACCATTTTGTTGAAGTCCGCGGTTAAATACTTTAAGGGTGTGTTGAGGGATAAGGAAAAAGGGTAAAGGGCGAAGATGTTTGGGAAACAGTACCGCTAAAACTATCTACGAACCACTAAAACAATAGTTTTCCGGGAAATATTCCTGATAAAAATAAAACATTCATTTCATTGGTTGCACAGGCCTACTAGAACTACCACCGCCTAGTGTACAGGAGAGCATCAAGATATTCCCCTCAACTACTTTCACACGGTGACCTTGAAACAATAGCGCTCTTACCACCCCTACCCGAGGCTACACTTAGGATTGTCAAGTAGTAAGTAGGTTTGTGTGTCTGATGCAGCGATGAACAAACATCTTGGTGATGTCAGTCAAGGTGTCTTGAATGTGGGGAAGACCTTTGTGCTCCAGTCGTGTGCTTCGTGGGCTTTTCTAATCTATTTTTTTATCAGTTCTATGAAAAGTATAATATAAGCAAGTGAAAATTAAATTAACAAATATATTTACCAGGTATATTAAGGCGGCGGATTCCTCGTTATGCTGTTTTAGCAAATTTAATATTTTTTTTAAATCTTGGATGGGAGGACATATCGCAAAACCGTTACCTGCAAATTTTGGATTTGTACTATGAGACTAATTTTTTCATGCATAGTACAATAATTTCCAAAATTTGTATGTAATTTGTTATGCGATATCTGCTCAATTTCGGCACTTAAAATTTAAACGTTCTAAAACAGCATAAATATGGACTCGTGGCTTTAAAACAAACAAACGATTCGAGAGGCACATAAACGAATATCGGAAACACAACTACGTTCACACGAAAAGGATATATCTCAAGTACATTATCAGTTGAGAACGGAATCTTAGAACTAGTATTAAAAGATTTTGTCGCAATACACGTCTGTTATTTCGTACATATCTCAAGACATGAAATCTTCTGAAGAGCATACCAGGTGATATTCCCTCAAGTTGAGAAATGGCTATTAATACGGCCCTTCCGTTTGAACAAGAGGTTAGAGAAACAAGCAGATAACGCATAGCCTATGTCCTAGGGCGAGAAGTACCAGACCCATCCACAATATTGGTAATTGAAAAACGCTGTTCATTACCATAGCAACGTGTATAACGCGGCTAAGGGATGATCAACCATAACCTCATTTCTCAATTCACCTACAGGAACAGCTGATTGCACTCCGGAACAACTCCGCCATATTGCGAACTAAATAAACAAAGTGGGCTTGGCCTCATTATGCTGCTAATTCCCCATCTGTATCAATCTCTCATCTCTGGTTCGAACTGTTTGCAATATGGTCTTATAAGAGGAGGTCTAGTCACTGACGATAATAGTTAACCCTCTTCGTGACCGGTTAGTTTGCCGAATAGCCGTGAGCGCCATCTATTCGTCAGTCCGGCTTTACCATTTGCCAGTACATGGGAGGTTGTAGTTTTAAGTGGTAAAATTTGTTGTAAATAAGTGGCATAGTACCTCTGTTCACTGAGCGTGAAAACCAAACATGTGTACTAATGTTAGGTAGAAAATAAATAGGATTAATTGTTAAATGTTATTGATGCATCTTCAAACACTTGCAAGTCGTTAGGTTAGGGACTTGGTTATTGACCTTACCTGTATGTGATAATGACGATAGGTGTTTTGCAGGAAGGCAGGTTTAGAACAACGGAGGGCACCGGGTGATGGAAACCACGACGTATTCCTAGGCCAATCAGACGAGGTGATTCACCACTGCCTTCCTTCGTATGAAGATGTGGGTAAAACACAACACCCAGTCCTGAACCCTGAGAGCCATCTGTAAATATCGACCTCCCGGCCGGGAATCGAACCCATGACCCTCGGCTCAGTTACCAGGAGCTATAACCACTGCGCCAAGCGGTTTAATTAAGTGTGGAATCGTACTGGTGTTGGAATTATTCTTGCGCTTCACTACTTTGGTTGTTAATTAGTCTCTCGCTGAGTTCGCATATCTGCTGTGTACACATTTCTGTGCAACTGAAAAACATTACAACCGTACAACCTTCTTTGTCTAAGACTAAGTCCATGGTTTACAAACTAAATTTTCTCTATAGCAATACCGGACCGCTATAATTTTATTTATAGCAACAAATAAAACCCATCAGCATAAGGTGGAAATATTCAAAATTTTTGTACGTATTTTCTAAGTTACTGTCGTTACTTTTGAGTTGAGAAAAGTTTTGTTTTCTCTTATTTTATACTGTCGGCATTATGCTGTGTTTATTTTGTCACTCATTTTCGTTACCGACAACTAAAACTTGTAATTCGTTGATAAAAGAAATTAACAAAATTATTCGTGCTGTTGTCTGTTGGCGTGATGTGGAAACCCAATGGGCGCTCGCGCAGCATAGCACAAGCTCTCCGCTGATGTACTTGAATAGTCTATTTAGAAGAACCGAAGCTATTAAAAGTACTTTGGAATGGTCTATTATAGTAATTGCAATCTTCTGAAACATTAAGCGTAGCGAATTTAAAAATTATTGTTGAAATATCGAGGATTAAATGAAAACACATATTAACAACTCTAATCAGTCTTAATTTTCGAATTTCGAGAATTACTGTAATAAAATATTTCTATTCTTATGTAAGCATTATTCTACGTGTTTAAGAGACATGGATGGTTATTTCAGAAGATACTTAGGTTTTTCCCCTTGCAGTGTTTAATTTCGAAAAATTATGGAACATCTTGTTAGTTACTATTTGCATAAGCATAATAACAAACCAAGTAATTTAGCTCCTAGATACATCGTTGGGTTTGAGAGATATTGAGGATTAATTGAAAAGGCATTTAACATTGTTTCGCCCCATGTTTGAAGAATTTTGAAAAATCCTGAAATTATCTATTGATGTATACTTATTATAAGGCAAGAATTATTCCCTTACCTCGACGAGTTTAAGAAATAATAACTATAAGTTGAAAACACATTTCGCCCCCTCTCTCCCCACAAAACGGTTGCATTTCGAAAAATCCCTTGTTAGTAGGCTCCTACGCCCTGCGGTGCACCACATGGATGATTGCATGTTTCTAGTACTAGTGGTTTGGGTTGTGAGTTAATTAGGCATTGGGTCAATATGTCCCTTCCTTTTATATATAGAAAATATTTGTAATTAGATTTGAATGTTCAACCAAAATAATTACGGGGCTATAGAAATGCGCGAAAAACAGGAAGTCAGTTTGCAATAACTATTTCAGTACTGTAACTAAACATGGAAGTTGAACGTTAACTATACAAAAGTTTAAAACGACACTCTAATCTTAGGATGCAAATGATGGTTTACATTTCCCACAATTATTTACGTACTCAGAATGTTCCTATTATGCTTTAGTAAGTATAATACTGTACTTACATATGAATAATTTAAAAATAAAAATTTTTCATTAAATGTCGCTAAGTATTTATGAACTTTTCTATTTTAGGGTCCCAAGTTATATGCAGTGTAGAGTCCTCACATTTAGGTTTCAATTTTAATTTATGTAATATTCGCGTGTATATAAAAATTTATTCTGCAGTTATTCGAGCGAAGTCATTATTTAATTTATTTCAACCATGCCAGAACACCAACTAAGAAGTGTTATACTTTTTTTTTGTTAATGTATTGTTTTAATTTCAGTGGAATAAACTATGCAAAATAACATCATAATGAAGCCAGAAAGCCTTTTGGAATGTTAGCTGAGAGAAAAAATAAGTTCACTGAGAGACTACGTAACTAACGAAGCATAGATAAAATGTAATGGTAAGCGAGGGCCAGTCTTTCCTACCAACAATAAATTATTGTCATTCAGCCTAAAGGGTTTTCTTTTACACTTTTATGTAATGTTCTACTTCGAGACAGAACCGCTATACAATTTATAAGTCCAGCGACTTAACAGAAATACATCCAAATAGCATTATCTAAATTAAAGTGTGTTTCGTTTCATAATATTTATTATTTTTATGCTGATCTAAAAACCATGACAAAAACAATATTAAACCAGAAAATTAATAGTAAACAATAAATTGTCATTGCGATTAAAAACATAAATAAACACTGCACATTGTAGGTTACCATAGCCATCACTAGAAGCAGGTCGCAGACACAGATGTGGCAACGCTGTCAACCGCAGTCATTTTAAAGCTCTTTGATCTTTCTGCTACGGCAATAGCTTGCCCTCACTCGCCGCTCTGTCTTACATTCTGGCAATAAGGGAAAGAAGTGGCCATGGCAAAGCTCCAAGTGATAAATTTGACAGGGTAGCGACATCTAAAGCCAGGTCTTCTACTATGGACAGCTATTAAAGGGTTGAAAATTATCTACTAGCACTGTAGATGCTTTGACTGATCCCTGTCAATAAACGTATGCTCGTAAACAAGCAACGAAGGACATTGATACAAACAACCGTGAATAATGAGTCATACCCGGGAGTCATAGAGATATCAGTGATTAATGCTGTTACTAACCTGAAGATAAATGTAGGAAATTTTGGAGAAGAACAGTTGAAAATAGAATTAGGTAGAGTGGAGTAGAGGAAATTTTGTCAGCGCCTAACAGCGAAAGTTTAATGGCAGGCTAAGAGTAAAATTAAGTGAGCACTGAGCAGTAATGGAATGCATGGACAAAAAAAAAAGGATAACTTCGAGGAAATCGAACAGCAAATTTCAGTGAAAACCACATATAATGCATGATCAAACATCTTACACTGAGGCTAGTATATTTATTCATAAATGCGTATTATATTGGTTCAGAAAAGTAAATAAGTATAAATTTAGTGTAAATGTGTATGGTCTAACAAAGTGTTAAATTATGTGTAAATATAAAAGTCCTAAGTTAACGTTTAGTTACATTACGCTAGATTAAATTCTCTTCAAATTTCTAACTTCAATAACGATATTAACTTGTAATAACTGGGCATGGAGGTTTTGTCAAATAAAGGGAGTAGAAAGATTTTGGTCGTCTATATATATGAAGGGATTGTGTAAAATGCTTCAAACTTTTAAAATCCGATCAAATGTGGAAAAATTGAGAAGCACATTGATCTAAGAACTTTTCTTATTTACCTAATTTAAGCATGGTTAGAAATCTTTTTTGTTTGGTTATTGTTTTGCAATGCAGAAGACGCAAAATAATATATGTGAACAAGTCGTGGTTCAGCTGCAGTAACAATCTACACGAAAAATTGATAAAAATACCTTCAGAATCTAACACTGCAAAAAAGTAGAGTTTCTCTATGACAGTATTATTATTCATACATCATTTTCAATACTGACTGAATCTTAATTAGACTAACACATTATATATTGTTTAGTCATTGTTCAGTTGACAAAAATTGTGACAATTAAAAAACAACCTTTGCAATGCAAAATGATTGGAGGGTCTGTCACTGTACAGTGTCTACGACCTACACATGCTTAATTTCACCAGGTATTACACTGATCATATAATATTTTCGTGCAGATAATATTGTCATACTTTCCTCGTTAGTTCGTATATATTTTTTGTGGAAGATGGATACAACAGTTACAAGTAAATCATATTAATTACGTGGATGACGAATTGTTTTTTTATTTGGACAGGCTTAAGTTTTATCACAACAGTCAGAACAGATGTGTTCATAAAAATACCGAATTTTAGTTTGTATTTACCAGTTTTCCTGAAATTATTTATCTATATTGATCCAGCCGCCATTATAACAGCTAATTAAAATTTTTATGAGATAATTATTGTTTTATTCAAACAGATTTCGGCACAAGATTACCAAAATGTACACGTAAAAATATGAACATATCTTTGCAATTGTATGTAGAGAAGTTAAAAATGTAAAAAATGTGCAAACTCTTTGGTTAAATTAAGCTATCTAGTAAGAAGACATAAACACAGTGACGTTCTTAAGTAAAAGTTTGTAATTTTATAACTATATAATAAACTGACATTAATATAATTAAAACAATGTGCGGAAGGTACGTAAGTGTAACATAAGAGGCGTAACTTAAGATTCCACTATGAATCTGATGTACAAATTATTTGTTTTAAAGCAGTAATATTTGTTTTAGAAAAGAAATCAAAAATGTTTGTTTGAAGAACCAATTAAATGTGTGTGTTCTTCAACATGTTTGCACAAAATTGGTTTTATGCGTTAAATGGAATTTGTGAACAGTGATAGCAAAATGGACACTAATTTTTTGTACCACTGTTTAAGGACATTCACGTGGCAAAAATTCAAAATTTTATATTTGCCTAGCATAGTGTTAGTTTAACAGACGTTACTTGTGACTACATTTTCCACTTGTAGAAATTTTTTAGCTCACATAGTTTTCCCATAACGGCATGTCAAACTCAGAATTTGCAAGTTACAGGAACATAGGTTTAACAAAAACCAAGTGACTTACTCGAATGAAATAATTTACACTGAAATAAGATATAATGGGCAATATGCTAAAATATTTAAAAACACAGATTGAAATTTCTTTGCACTTTTTAAAAAAATCCGAAAATGACGAAAATTTATCTCATTTATGGCTATTTTTAAAAAAGACAAAATGACTTTGTTGTGTGATTTTAAATCTTTTAGCATATTGCCCATTATACTTAATTTCAGTGTAAATTATTTCACTCGAGTAAGTCACTTGGTTTTTGTTAAACCTATGTTCCTGTAACTAGCAAATTCTGACTTTGACATGCCGCTATGAGAAAACTATGTGAGCTAAAAAATTTCTACAAGTGGAAAATGAAGTCACAATTAACGTCTATAAAACGAACACTTTTCCAAGCAAATTTTAAATTTTGAATTTTTGCAGCGTGAAAGCCCTTAAAAATTGCATTTAACGCAAAAAACAAATTAAATGCAAACATGTTAAAGAATGCATATATTAAATTGGTTGTTCAAACAAACATTTTTAATTTATACTCAGTAGCAAATAATACGACATTAAAACAAAGAATTTGTACATCAGGTGTATAGTGAAATCTTAAGATTAAAAAAAAAAAAAAAAAAAAAAAAGGAAATATTATTTTTTGAATAGGTTTTGGTTTATTTGTTATTAAGTTTGGAAGATGTCTGTAAGTCTTAACTTTTTTTTAATTTTTTGGAATTGTAACAGGGAACACGTGATTAATAGCAGATGGTCTTATTGAATGTATTGTTGCTAAGCACACACAGGAAAAGTAAACTGATTGATTTCATTACAAGCTAAATTTGAAACGCATATAAGTATAATGGCGTTTGAGACCGGATCACAAGTTGTAAGCCACATACTTAATTATCTACAAACATAACACATATAGGACTATAATTTACCTTCTTGTTATCAACAGTCATGATTCTATTAATATTATTTATATCATGTTTTGGTTATAGCCACCTCCTCCCAAACCTCTCATTAAGTCTCGGTTATGATACTCACCTATAGCTCAATAACAGAAAATATGCTACTATTCTGCCTATTTTTTTACGAGAAAATAACCTCAAAATTATCTCTATGATGGAATACTACAAAACAGATAATTCTAAAATTTTTATTATTATTCGTATACCGTATTGAAAGAAAAATATATTTTTCAAAAGATATAATAATTTTACGAGTGTATCCACAGCAGATGGTTTAAAAGTAGTACAGATGCGTACAAGTTTTGTTATTACAGAGACATATTTAAGATAAGTTTTTTTAGGACAAAAATTAAAAAAATAATTATAATAATGTTGCCATTGTAAGGTTATTACAAGTCCTCTATCTATCTACCTTACAGTTAATTTGAGGGCTAATTTAAAAAGCAAGAGAAAATACAGTCGTCTGAGAACACAGTTTGTGCCTCAGTGGAGTTAACCATGCCCGATTCCCAGAGAGCAATAACACGAGGTTTCTTTTAATTATAATTTTAATTGACCTTTTATGATTATCATTTCCTACTCAGTGGTAACGCTCGGAGGGAACCATACCAGGTGAAACTAGACAACCTTAAGAAGCAAAGTGTGTTGAGACGTTTATCATTCGTTAACGAGTGATGATGGTGTGACCATTCAAAATATGTGGGTTCACGACCTGGTTTACCGCGTTAGCGACCGACAATTAAATTCTGAATATGGCTTTGGAAGTCACTATTGGCTTCTCAGTTCGCACCATAAAGTTACACGGCGGGTATGTGTGGATTTAATTTATTGGTAGCTCAATGCGATACGAGAAACATATAGGCACTCCAGTTCTAACTATTTGTATAGGCTTGTTCATGGCTAGTGTTGTGCATGAGTAATTAATAAATTATGGATGTCATCGTTTACCGGGCGTCTTCTTCTACAGTTGGGAAACCTCGTCAGTTGAAAGACGTCGCCCCTGGGATGGCTGAATCAGTTGTACAGGACAACAGGTCGGTCGGCTGGACAGTACGACAGAGTAGGACCTGAATTCGTCTCTCTGGATGGTGCGAAACTAGCCCTGGTCACCGGCGATAGGGTGAAACTCCCTGCAGACGGCCCTCAGAACCTGGACAATGGCCCCGAACGACGACCCTCCTGGCGGACCTCGTCGAAGATAGTCGTCGACGATAGCTCTCGACGAGAAGTTCACTGCATTCGGCGTTTTACCCCCCTCCGGTATCAATTCATTACTGATACAGTGGACTTCTTGGCAGACCTCTTCATATTGAGCCTCGTCGTCCTTCTCGAAGGCTACGTTCGTCAAAAATCCCCTCCGTAGTCTTACTTAGCTCTCGTTATTTTCGTTTTTTCGAACCTTCCTTTCTTTTTTTTACGTTCCAAAACTTCGCACACCTCACTTCTCTTAACCAATTTACAACCTCTATTCACTATCGATAGCACGGCAAACCAGGTCACAGTACGCGATGGTGATCAAGTCAAAACTACTTTCATAGGTAGAAACCTGGAGACCATTACCACTGATAAATTCTATTACAATATAAATTACAAAACCAGGAACACGTAATAAAATAATACGGCTCGAGGCGTCTACGGCCAAAGATACTTAATTATACACAGACAAACAAACGTCAATATTCCTAAACATAAACAAATCATGCGGATATATATAAATAATCAATTGCTATGTTACACCATGCTGAACAGCTATTCAACAATAGTAAGATGTGTATTTGGGTTCCTCCTGGAGCAGGAATCCATCGGAGGAATTAAATAAAGACATTTCCGCCATGTTGTTACGTCGGAGGTCGGGCCACCGTGTTGGATCTATGTGATCTTGAACCTACCTCAATGTCACCAAAGGTATAATTAAAAAAAAAAACGAAATATTCTGAAAAATTACAAAAAAACTTAGTTGTATTCATATGTATATCTTTTGTATTAAGGCAAATCTCATTAATTGTTGTCATTATATTTATTATAGGGTAATTAGTTTGTGTTTATTTTGTATACTATTCTTATTGCTTGAATCAACGTATAATATTTTTCTCAAACCCCTGAGAAAGGATTTGATGTTAACTTGGTACTAATTGCACTGGAGTAGGTTGTCATTGAGTATGTTTATATATATTTTAATATGTTTATAATATTCATATGTAACCGTATAGCGGCGCTAATTTGTTTGTTACATTGTTAGTTTGCCCTTTTTGCGCACTTCCTGCTCGCCTAACCGTATTGCTTCTTTCCACCTTCTTTTCTTCTGTAGTGTTTTCTTGTCTTTCCTTTACCACACTTTTTTCCTGTATTTTCTCTGCTGTTTTCTTGTTTTTCCTTTCATGTTTCCTTGCGTTCCGAGCCATCTACGCTTCGAGTTCTACGAGATGCTTCAAGATTTTCTTCCGCACTGCGATGTTTGGATGTTCGTGTGGCTGCTGTGCACCTATCCACTTGATCTACACTCCGTTCCTGCATGAGACTTGTATGCTGCTCTACGCTCACCTCCCCAGGCACTGCAAACCCGTGCTACTCCCATGCGCGGCGGGTTGCCGCTGGTTACTCACGCTAAGGGGCATCCATCAACTTTAAATGCCCTTGACGTGTCACGTTGTTACATGTTCCTCCTACTTTATAAACATGCTGTGTATACCTTATTCAAGAACTATTATCTGTATTCTTCAAGAACTATTGTCTGTATTCTTCAAGAACTATTGTTTGTATTCTTCAAGAACTATTGTCTGTATTCTTCAAGAACTATGCTACGTGTTTCTGTTTGTACTTCAAGAATGGGATTGCAAAACTTCTAGGACTATACTTATTTCTTTGTACTTTTCTATGTGTCTTGAGACATTTTTCTACTGTACGCTATGAATTATGCATTATTCTACAAATTTTGGTATTGTCTATTTTCTTCGAACTCTGCGTCATTAACTACGCTGTTTTTCCTATGAACGTTGCTTTATGAACTTTGCATTATGGATTTTGCTACGTCACCTGAAGACTTCTTATTTCAAGATGATTGTTTCCAGATGTGTTTTTTTTTTTGTATTGAAAGGCTTTGAACAGTGCTTTATAGAACTGGAAAACTTTTGTACCCTGTAAAACAAGTTTGTTTTTGGGAAGGGGGGGAGGGGGGGTTAATTGCACAGTTTGGGTGCCTACAGCGCTCTCCTCGGATAGCGGACCACGTGATTATTGCAGAGACTTAATGGCTCGGAAGGCTGTTGTTCAGTTTCGCCTTTATTTCCTTACTCTTACTCTATGTTTCCTCTTCTCCTATTCCCCGCAAGCAGGCGCATTAGCTAGACTCTGGCCAGGTCCAACTAAGGTTCTTGCGTGGGCTGTCAGCTCACTTCTCTTCTGGACGTGGGCACGATTATGTAAGTACTTCCGAGCTCCTCTTAAGTGTGATAGGGTAGGTTGGGGACTTGTCCCCCCATGGCGAGCAAGGCAGCTGCCGTCATGTGTTGTATCTGAAATAGTTTATTTAAATTTATGTGTTTTTTCTGAATTCCTTTTTCGGTCGCCGTCTTATAAAATATTCTTTCTAGGCTTTAAAGTGTTTTATGTAGGGTTTTGCTGTGTTCGTTTCCATTTGACCTTTCTGCAAAGTTCTGATTATTTGTTGCCCGATGGCTTTTTGCACACACGTGTGTTGCTTTATTAGCTACTAGCTTTGTAACACTAGATTTTGACATTATGGAGCCTGCGGAAGTAACTTCCTTTTGTGATGACACGTTTGATGTATATGTATTTCATGTAATTCAATTCTAACTTGCCCAGATATTTCTTTTTTCAAGTTGATATATTTTGTGATCCTTGTAAGACTGATAAGTATTTTTTGTAAATATTTAAATAATAATTTTCCGTTTCAGAGACGTTAGTAATGTCCATTGTGTGGATTTGATGCACATAATTGTATTTTCCATTTGTTTAAATTGCCAACTTTGTAACTATGTTAATAATCATTTTGATTAGTAAATCCTGCTTGTTATACATTTATTTCAATTTGAAATTTTTATAATCCGCAACACGTGGTATGTTACAAGAATGTGGGAGCTTCTTCGAGCTTTCTCAGTACATAGAAACCGTTGGCGAGTGGCTTAAACGTTTCTTTGTTTTCTTGTTTTCCCAAAAGTCTGACCCTTTTAGTAGGTAGATACGTTAAGCAAACTGACTTTCGCATGATGTAAGTCACTCGATATGTCCGACATTGCAGTGATAAAAACCACACCTACAGTATAATTCTGTGTATCGGCTTACTAAATACTTATTTCTAGTATTAATTAACTCATTCAGTAGGTATCTTAGTGTTTCTACTCAGTCTTAACAGCCAGTCAAACAATCGAATGGTTTACTTTATGTATAAATGTACCCTCTGGTTGTTTTAAATTGTCACCGTTTTGCACTACCACAAAATCGAGTTTGTCAGCGATCTCTCATCGTACTTCATGAAAATGTTCGGCCACTGACACCAAGTCGCAAACTACGACTTACTGCAGGCCTGTGCATATTGACATATATTATATAGCCACATGTGAAACACGTGCCTCCCTTTATCACTCCTGTTCGGTTGCCCTCGTTGGCCCTCACTACTTATCTCTGTCCTTTTTTTATACGTTTCTCCTTCCCCCAATTTTCTTTCGACACTTTACATGGCATTAAGTTCTTATAACTCTGCTTCATTTTCCGCAATTTGTTTGTGCAATCTTATTGTCCCAACTGTCTTCTCTGTGAAATTCATTCCTATCTTAAGTTGACGACATGTTTGACTTTTTCTCTAGAGAAACTTCTATAGCAAGCCCTAGTCTACCTTCTTAAGTATCTTTGGTCCATATAGTAGTTAGAATACGCTCGTCATGAAGACTGTGTACAAAACATGCTCGAGAGCCAAGTGTCGAACAAAGGTCATTAGGTTATCTGCCTAGGTTGTGTACAAACCAGCAATGCTGCATCTTTAAAATCCATGACCATTGAGTCTACCCGACTTCTAGAGTTAGAAACTCCTTCACTGGGTCCTTGACTCGGGTTGAACCATCGGCATATATAATAATCTATCGTACTTATGGCGTAATTTTCCTACGTACCTCTTCTTTTAAATTAAACCCCGTGTTTCTATTCGTTACTGTGCCGGATTTGGCAATCACATAGTTGTTGCCCTTACAAATTTTAAAAGCACGTGACATTTGTCTGGCCGTACTAAATTCAAAGCCGTATGAGAGTTATCCCAAAACTTTAGCGATTTTTCTTTTGCGCAATCAAATTTTTGACGAATTAATTTTACTATAGTCTTGATTCAGACTTAAGAGGTTTCATCGACACTTTCTCTCTTACAGTCCGCCTTTCTAATCTGATATCTAATTAGTTAAAGTTGTAACCAAATTTTTAATTACACGTGATTTTAACTTTGGTTTTAAATGATCTGGCTAATGCCTATGAACCAAGTACTTAGAGCCGCGTACACACGAGCGCGCCGCGGCTGCAATGCAACACGCGCCGAACAGTATTCGCGAGGCGCGCGCAAGTGTGTACGGAGCTTCGAACACGCGCCGAGCACGCCACGAACAG
>PNEQ01031005.1:26417-55924 GCA_003012365.1 Medauroidea extradentata
TTTTTTTTTTTTTTTTTTTTTTTTTTTTTTTTTTTTTTTTTTTTTTTTTTTTTTTTTTTTTTTTTTTTTTTTTTTTTTTTTTTTTTTTTTTTTTTTTTACTTTTTCTATACTGACTCAAAAATTCCTTGGGCTTACAATAAAGCTTTTCATATTTCACATTTTTTATTTCGGCCCTTAAAGCATAATGCCTCTGTAAGTACACCCATGACCTTCATGGTTTAATCTGTCGAGGCAGCACAGCTTGCTTGGGCAATAAACTATGCCATAAAGTTGCTGCTTATACAGATCATTGATAACTACACGCCTTGCCGTGGCGTAGCTGCTTTACCTTTACAAATATCAAGGGTCGTGTTTGGCTCGGATTGTAATACGAGTACACGGAATGACCAAGCTTTTGTTAACTGTTGTGCAGTAATCTTGCTCTCCAAACACGTCCTTCGAACTTTACTTTGGTGTATTTTAAATTAACGTGAATTAATGGACTTAGCTGATATTTTCCTTGAAAATATTTATACAATCTAATTTCACAGACATGTGCTATTAAAAATTCTTTCCAAGCACGGCATTTCACACACAAACAATTCATACCCGATCTGAATATAATTTCTTCGAGCATACGTCTTCGCTGAAGAGTTTCACAATTTATTGTTAACAGATAGTGCAGTCGAAATGTCACCGATATATTAAAATTAACAGAAATGGCCAAGTTCACGGAGACTTGATGATAATGAAATACAAGCCTCCATAAATTACTGTTCACTAGACAGGAAACAGGGCCACGTAGAATGATCGATTGCTAAATGCTGCTCACACAATATATTGGGAAGCTGCATATGGCATTGAGGAGTAGCTTCATGTTCTCGTGTTCAGCTCCTCATGCGTTTTGTAAAAGAAGTGTAGACCTAATCTATATTTACTTATTGTGCTAACCTAATTATTTATAAACATGTAGGTCTTGCCATAATAAATAGGATTTTTCTTCGAAATTGAACAGGTTTTACTTACTTACGTTGAAAAATTACCGTGCACTTTATAAATTTATCGAACAGAAGTAAAAAAAAAATCAGTTGCTGTAAAGGTTGTAAATCTACGGAAAGTATTGGCGCATGTTAGGGCATACAAACAGTTGTCAGCGATTATTTACTCGTTAGATAGCGTCCTGCATAGTTTAGAACTTAACGGAATATCATTGGGTTTTTAAATCGCTCGTGTGAGTTCAGTTCCATAGCATAGCTTTACGTAATATACTATGAATATCTGAAATATTATGTAATTATTTAATTTTAAATTTGATTTCATATCTGCAGTGACATTACTTATACTTTTTGACGATACTCTATACAATTTTTCTGCCAGAACATTCTGTAAAGTGAGTGCCTAGCATCAGTAAGTCATGAATTCAAGTATGCCCACTAGGAGAATGTGTAACTTACATTGCTGAGTTAAGTGTTTTCACTAATATATCAGAAAAAAAATGGATTTTTTCTTACACGTGTCAGGTATATCTTGCTTACATGGAGGTGTAATTATACGCACACGAAATGAAAGGAATTTTATGCTAATGTTTTCCGGGGTGGAAAGAAACAACTTTTTTTAGGAAGAAAGAAAAAAACTTAAGTTGCTGAAACTGCACTTTAAGATTTTAAGATGAAAAAATATTTTTCGTGTTCATTAATAGGTATGAATGTTAATGATTATGTAATTCTTAACTTACACACTTAAGCGAAATACTGTGCTGACTTTTTTGTAGGAGGCGATTATCAGGCGTTCTGAATAAGTTGCAGTTAACGTCTCGAAAGTTCGTTAGGTAACTACTTATTTTCTCACACTGTTACAAAAATGAACGGTATTAATGTGAAACATTACCACACAAATTCTTCCTAACATCTTACATTTCTCATTTAAAGAGTTTTCACTTAAAATTTTGTAGTCTTGAAAAAATTAATAAATAAAAGAAAGAAACAACAGAACTTCACATCAACTCATTACTGCTGCCGGAAAAAAAATTACGATAACTTAGTCCTTTGCTTTCAAAAAATTGGATTTCAAATCAGAATACAAGAAAGAATTCAAGGAACGGCGTAAGCTTGTTACATACATTCTCGAGAATAACACAGAGCTGAAGAATATCCGCGCATTTGTTAGTGCCTGTTGACGTATGCAGATAAAGAAAACCAAACGTGTGTGTCTCCTGTTGCATACTCGTCGGAACCACGAGTTTGAGAACTAATTTTCACTGGATTCGCAAAGTGACGCCAAACTGGCAGACGAATAAAAGCGTGCTGAGCAAAGTGTTGCCTCCCCATGCTCATGTGTTTCGAGAAATGCAAATTAAATATGAACATTTTTACACTTCTTTCACTACTGCAATCAAATATTGCTGAATCACAAAAAAAAACGGAATTTGATATAGTAAATAAAAGCTAGTATTAGGTATTTTCAACACATATGTAAGATACCATTAAAAAAATACAGGTAGTGCAACCAGAGAAACGATACACAACAAAAATAACAAGCAAAATTTTGTAAAATTAAAACAAATGTTGGTAAATGTCCACAAAACTGAACGAGCACAATGAAAACAGCACAAACGGAAAGTTACTGGAACGGATGCAAGCACAGATGATACAAATAAGGTAACACACATGAAAGTTGCATGCAGACTTCCTCTTACAACAGACGCGACGTTTCGGGAACTGATGTCTGTCCATCTCGTCGCCATACACTTGTATACAATCTAAGGGAGGAATTCCAGCAGGTTCTCTTGGAAAATAAAAGGTCGTCAATTGGAAACTTAGCTACTTAAAACTGAGACAACGGCAGTATAATTGTCCGCAGAATTGTTTCCGCAGTTTGTAATCAAAATATTCAACAAACGCCACTGTGGTTCTTCCGTGCATACCGCTATAACTCCGTAACAAACCGTCTCACCCCCACGTGGGTTATATTGTATGGTAGTCATTCATCCCCCACAGGTCAAGTAGCTTCTGGTTTCGAACTACAGGAGTCGGATTTGGAGATACGGGTGTCGAAAAAGGGTCGGCTGTAAATCGAGTTCTGGAGTATTCGTGAATGGTCAAGAAGATTTTAGAATGTTCTAGTATTGTTAAGATTGTTGAAGGATGCAATTAAATTTGCAAAATATTTCAGAATATTTTACAATCTTCGAGAATATTCCAGATTATTTCGGACTATCGAAGGGATTTCATAATTTGGAACGTTTTGAGACGTAAACTATTTCAAACACCTGAAATGGAAGTCGTACACGGTTTAGAACATTCTCAAATGTTCCATTATGCTATGGTGGTTAGGCTACATTCCAGCTCAGAAGGGTATATGTAAGGCGATTGTGAGTTTGCGTGCGATACATTACTACCCAGACAAAGCTGTATATTACATCTAATTGGTTTATACAGGAAGTTTCAAATTTCGTGTTACAACGTTCTAGGGCTGGGACATTGTTAGCGAAACAAATATTAGGTCTACTAGCAAAAAACGGGGTTGGCAACGAGTCTTTACAATACTATGTAGAGTCATAGTATGTTACGCTGACCGCTGTGACTGTCACTATGACACATCCAGAACTTCAGATGCCCTGGTCGATCGTACTGACCGTACGGAAAAGATTTGAACGACTCACCACAGCCATAAGATGACTCACAAGTACTGGGAAAAAGAAAGGGGTGAAGACCATCATTCTTTGACGTCCTGTAGCAACGTAACGACTCGTTTCTGATTCCATATTCACTGGCAATTGTTGTTTGATTGGCCCACTGGCCATTTTCTACCAGACATCGAGAGTTGTAAGACGGAGCGTGAATCATTCTAATCTCTGTGGATAGTACTAGCTTTTCGTTTTTCTATTTCCGTTCCAACTATTGGTATTATTATGGGTTTTCTACTATTCAACAACATTCGCGCACAATAGCGTAGGTAGGCCTACGTCCCAAAAAATGGTTATGTTTACAATACACTTCCACTGCATACATCGTTCAATGATCGATTAACATTTGTGACGCCAATTAAAACTATAAAACTCTGGCTATGTTCGACAGAAATTATAATTATTCCATGCTTATGTATACATATCAACGGGAATAACTACGCCTAATTTAACAATATTCTTCGTAGAAATTATTTTGGCCACACCCTCTGTGGATGATAATCTGTTCAACCGACCTAACTGTGAAGCAGTAATTTGGGCCTTTCGGTGGTCACCCGGTTGGAGGTCTGATGGAGGAATCGGGAGAGTTTTGCGACTGTGTTGGCGATGCAGAAGCGGGAAGGAGGAGGTGACCATGCTACTGGTTGTTTTTGATGTGTCAGAGTCACTATCACCTCTAGTATGAAAGGTCTGGTTACGGGTATGGCTCGTCACACGGCTACATAGCCTCTGCCAGCCAAAGGGAACCGACTTCCTCCTTAAGTTACTGCTGCATAGCTCACGTGCGTGTGTCTAGAATAAGTGTACTAAAGTGGCGTGACACGCTATCATTTCTGACGGATAGCGTCGTAGACACGGTCGGTTTTGGAATCAATCGTTTGACTTATAGTCTTGTCCTAATGCCAGAACTGATTGCGTACGGGCATCTTTAGGCAAAGTAGTAGCAAGGCGTGGAATAGTAATTTGGACGCACACTAGCTGGTGGGGTGCAGGTCCTGATCGGCTAATGACACACACATACACCAACGCACGGACAGGGGTGTCCAGAAACAAACCCATAACAAGCACACCACGCGAATCCTGGGCTAAACTGGAGACGGAAATGTAAGTGGCAGAATGTTGTACGACATTTTACGTGCAAATTGTGGCAACGCTGCACTGAGAGAGTCTCACTTTTACGCTTCTGGTCCAGGTATTATTTGATGTATTTTACGTCAAGTTAACACAGAATCGTGCTTGGCCTGCTCGGGATTTCGAACACCACGAATTATATGCAGGTCTGAACAGATGTAGTAAGATAAGGACTACATCTGTGCAGTACAATAGGGACCAACTGTAACGCTATATTGCTATATTGTGCATATAATATGTCATCGTACAACATTTTGCCACTAACATTTTCGTCTCCAATTTGGCCCCAGATTCACGAGGTGAGTAGGGACTAGCGATGGGATGTGAAAGTGGGAGAAAACAAAGTAACCAGATAATATACGCTGTCAAATAGCAGCGTTCGCAACATTTCCAACACTAAAGAAATAGGAAGTGTCTCCTCCGATGGATAGAACTGTGATCTCAGTTGTGGAAGGCGAATTTGATACATGGCGTTAAGGTAATGAGGAAGGCGCATGAAATGAAATAATCAACCTTTCACGGGCTGTCATTCTTCCAACACACCGACTCTCTTTAAGTGATATAATAAGCACTCGGTACTTTCACTGACTGAATTACAAGCACATAAAACGCACTTAATACAAATGTGGAGAACCGCGTTTTACATACATGTTAAAATCAAACTTCAACAATAAAAATTTCAGCCAGTCATTTAATACTATTTTGAAATATTGATCACTTTAAAAGCGTCGTAAAAATTGCGCTATTTTCATTTCTGTAAAATGAATTTTTTTAGGCATGACTGGAAAAAAATTTTAAAAGAAGCAAGCGCAGGCAATTGAAAATTCCAAAGCAATTCATCGTAGAACTGAATGTACGAAGTAACACGAACACGATAAGCGCTGTAAATACTGTACAATGACCTCGTAAAGTTCGTGAAAGTCACGACAGGTTAATAAGAGCTTCGTGAGTTCTGGACATCGTGCTGTGTCGGGCCGTTACTTACAAACGTAATCGTGCTGAACAGTGACAAGAGCGTAGATGCGTGTGAGGTAAGAAAATGGCAATGCAAGGTTCAGGTTTCCTAGATCAAATGATACAATATCTTGCCAAAACCCAGACCGAGCGAAATATCCATGCAGAACGTTAGCTTGAAGGAATCGTCTGTTATACCGTTCCTGTCAGCACACACTATACGGGAAGGAATTAAAAAATAATAATACACATCACCACTTTTACACTGGATTTACAAAAGCGGGACAGGCGTGATGCGAGCTACACGACGCGAATATAATAACTCTTCAGTCTTTCAGGTCAAGACTTTTGTGACGTTATCGCTATAAAAATATTAGATGCGACGCGAATTCCGGGTAGAAAGTGTTCCTATTTATTCGCGTCGCAGACGTGACAAAGCCGAAAAACGAGTATTCAATTTGTGCCCAACTGCTTGTGGAACTGATATGTTGGTTGTAATTAGCGTGCATTTATTTTACGGAAGATTTTTGTTGTTACTATGACATTTATAGGAAACTTGCAGTTGTAACATTATTTCAACATTTGGGAATGCCAGTGGATGTTTAACGTATATTACAATTAAACGTATTTTTTTAAATACTGTAAACAGCTATGGCTGTCGTACTAGGGGATAGTATGTAACGGTAAGGAACTGTTTACATTTTAAATCTTTTTTGTATTTGTCCAGTGGCAGACGAACTAGTGTTTGCTGTAAAGAAAAATTTTGTGTCGCATCGCGCCCATCGCGTTGCACCCGTCGCGTCGCACCCGTCATGCTATTGTGAATTGATCATTAGGCTTTATTTACTGTAGTTTTATCTTCTTACAACCTGTGTAGGTTTTTGATTGTGCAGTTGCTTCAGCAATGTCGTAGATTATGGTCCCTTTCACTTATGTGTCAGGTGTCTACATTTCTTTTATACACAGCGATTCAAAACTCTTGTGTTGATTTTGTGTGCTGCGCCAAAAGATAATAAGTAGGTTTATAGAAAATGTGTAATCAATCGGCCCGCAAAACGAATATAGTGACATAAGTGCTGCACTGTAAAACTTACTTTTATATTAAATAAAAATAACCTTCTTGATTTTGAGCCATCGACAGGTTGAAAAGTATATTGATTGATGTAGTAGTTTTTGATTTTATTAAAATAAATAATTTGAAGGCGTTCAAGTGGGGAAAAATTACAGTTTTATATTCGTACGAACTAGTGTTAGTTTTACAAACATTACTTGGGCGTACATTATCCTCTAACAAAAATAAAGTGTGTGTATATATATATATATATATATATATATATATATATATATATATATATATATATATATCACCGCAGTCAATTTTCCCATGGCATTTCAAAGGCAAAATTCGAATCTCTTGACTGCATACAAAATGCAAAAACAAATAAACACAGTAAAATTAAATAATTCCTAATGTAAGTAAATGTCACAGGCAACTGCTTGAAATATATGAAAAGCCATTACAAAATTATATTTATTGAAAATAATTGCTGAAATTAACAATTTTTTCTGTATTTAGAATTTAAATATATATATATATATATATATATTCGTAATGAATTTTAACATACCGCAAGCTGTAGACCGTGCCATGGAGTTTCGGTGTAATTTTCTTTTCACTATATTATGTTTATTGGATTTCGCGTTTTGCATGAAGTAAAAATATGCCAATTTTGACCTTGGAATGCCACTATGGGAAAATTAGCTGAGCTATTTTTTTGTGTAAGAGAAAAATGAACTCCCATGTAACGTTTACGTAACCAACACTATTTTATAAAAATATAAAATAACGATTTTCCTCCACTTGAACGTCCGTATGTGACAAAATTCAGAGTCATATTTCTCATTTTATTTACATATTACAGATTGGTTGAAGCAGAATTTTTGACTAACTAATTTTTATGAGTAACCATCACACCAAAAATAACACATTTCGACCTGAATCATATTCTTAATGCTAAATGAGAAAAAATCTCCTTCAGATGCCCTCACAAAAATTTCAAGCAATTACTTGAACTATGGCCGCAAAAGTTTAGAAAATAACTCGGTGAATTGTAGGCAACACGTATATAATTAACATGTTTTACACCTGAAACAAGAATTTGACGTGTGTGCATATAAAGGGGCATACGGTATCACATAGAGTGTCACTGATGAAATGCCAGTATAAATAATATTATTACTAGAGTAGTTAATGCTATGTCAACTACAGAAAAATGTTTGGCAGAGATAAACGTATGTACAGTCAAGAAGTTTTCGTTAATTTCAGTCTATACATACTTTGTTTGTTGTGGCCTATGTTTCGTTCAATCCACAGAGGGTGCATACAAAACTCAATAGTTTAGTAGGCTACGTCTAAAGAAAAATTTAGGACACGTAATATACAATCAACAATAAATAATTGCTCGCAGAACAGTTGGATAGACAAGATAAAGTCGCTGCATACTTAAGCGCGTTGTCGAGAGCAAGTTTAGGGATTCTCATGTTAATTTATTTTCAGTGGGGTTATAGAAAACATTTTATATATCGCTTTCGGATAGAAAAAATTTTTGCAGTCGGATGAAGAGAATATTACTATATTAATAAATACGAGAAAAACAATTTTTCAGCAGGTGTTGTGTGTTTTGGGTCATGAATATACTTATACATGTTTCTTCTTTTCGGGGTATTCAATAATAGCCTAAAAGACTTGATAGCAACGTGGGCAGCACCGAGAAAAATAATAAGTCATTGGTGGTGTAAATGACGGTTTGAAACGTGATTAGCTGCATGGAATTCAATGCAACACGCAAATCTGTATCCTTTCAACCGCATGGGGTCTTGGTAGTCACAGGCCTTAAGGATCTAAACTATTGATAACATTTTGAGATACGAGGGAGAATGCATTAAAAAAAGATAAAAAGATAAAAAACATGAGATTCGAACTCATATCTGCAGCGCTACTCGTTGTCAGAACAACCTCTGTACATTACAAAACAGACGAATAACTAATAGGCTTTGATTATTAAATTATTAGTTCACAACTTGTGACTGCAACTGCAGAAAAAAATAAGTTTTATTAGTGGATAAACGGGCGATCCGAAAATTGACCCCTTTTTCAAAAGGACATTATTTCGGTTACGTATGTGCTACCGGAAAACGGTTTCGTGGATTGTACACCTGAATGTTGACAGTTGTTGTTTCTGTCCGTTTCAAGTGACTGCTAATATAAACAATGATTACGGTACATGAGATTTAAATATGCATGTTGTGGTCGTTTGTAACACAATCTCCAGTGACCGTAGAAAGACGTTATCGGAGTTGGTAACAGTATCCTCCCCCCTCCAACACAGTTCACTAAGCCATCTATGTATCGGTAGATCAAGCAATTCCGCAAAACTGGCAGTGGGTAGCGGAAGAGATGTTTCTTGCATCTGCAGATAAGACAGCTGCAATTCAGTAGGAATTTATCCGTAGTCCGGAGAAATTAATACGCCGTCCGAGATCGTGAATTACACATCTCGCAACCACATTACAACATGAATTCCAGAAGAGTTTGAAGTTTCGTGCTTACAAACAGCAAACAAGTGTATAAAAACTGCTTCCAGATGATAAGCCTATACGTAAACAATTTGCAAATTGTTATGACCCACCCCTGGGTCAAACACATGTTATCCGCATCCACTAAGTAAGGGCGAACCACGGCAACTGTGGTTGTTGTGGTAACAACAAGGTTCGACAAGGTGACGCGGCCTGTAAAAGTGTGGTCACCTCGAGGGAGGCGTCACAGTCGCTATCCTGTGAAGCTGTGCCTCTTCATGTCGTCGGGCTAAGGAGGCTTGGCAGCGAGCGGCGTGGTCGTGGTGCAGACGTCTAGAGAGGGGTGCTAGGTACTCGAGGGGCTCGAAAGGGCACTGGTCGTTCCTCCGATCCAAACAGAAATATTGGTAAGTCAACAATCTCGCTCTCCGGGTTTTTTCTCTTGTACTCAGTCCCCAAATTAGGCATATCAGGACCATTGTATTTTAGTCCTTACGAGAAAGGTAAAGAGATCCCTCCGACCGTATTTTACTGTATGTCATGTAGAGATATCGAATTATGCATGTGAATTTTCCGACTCCTATATTTCGCAATTTTTAGTATTCAGTGATGAAGCGACATCTCATGTATGAGGAGAAGGCAACAGACACAACTGAGAAACGCAGGAGTCGTAAAATTCGCATGCACATGTTGAGCATGAACGTGACAGCAGCAAGATATATGTAATGTACGTTTTTCCAAAGAGAGTATAATTTGACCTTTCTTCTTCCAGGAGACAAAAGTGCGGGCTTTCAGCTATCTTGACAGTATTGAACTGTACCATCACAGCTCGACGCTATGCAGCCACACATTATCTTCCAGCAAACTGGATCATACCCACACCGGCGGATTGTTTCTTGACAACAAGTTACCATGGCCTTCTCGATCTTCAGACACCACATCGATCGATATTTTTTTAGTATAGCTACGGAGAGGACCAGATGTACGTAACTTCAGTGACCGATGTCCAAGCAATGAAAGACCGAATAGAAGATGTCGCCTTCCTCACACACAAGAAATGCTGCACTAAGTATGGGACGAAATCACTAGGTTGGAAGTGTTTCGGCCTATAGATGGGACCCAGGTCAAAGTTTTCTAGTACGTAGTAAAATCTCGTGAATGTGTGTTTCCCATTGCAACAAACCTTTTCGATAGCACATCTCTAACCCAAGTTATGGTCTGCTGAAATTCTGTCAATATCTTACGAACATTCTGTATATTTTCCCTTGGTTTTATCTGACAGTTTATAATTTTAAGATTGTGTGGGTGACAGATAGTAAATGTTGTATTCCGTATATACTTCACAGTTTAGTATGTGATTTTAACCATTGTCTTGCCAAGAGTAATGCTCAAAATATATATATTGGTGTGATCGCAGACAGTATCTTTTAACTACGTTGAACTTAATACTGTGTTATAATTACTTATGCTAAACAATTGCTAGAACATACGAGTTGCTTGAAATAAAAAACAATGGCTACGGTAGGGCCCACCTTAACGTTAATAACCAAACATATACGTATGCAAATTAATTTCTAGTTTATTACGCTGTGTTAGAAATTAATATTTTTAATGTGTACCAGAATTTCGTGATGCGTACTATACCTGTACTGTGCCTCCTGCCAAAATTTTGTTCGCCCCAAGTGCATCATTTGACAACGCAGTCGGGCCCAACTCCTCGCCTTGCAGACATGTGTTGAGCGCCTGTGTTCAGCCTGGCCGGTTGTTTCATGAAGAGGGGTGTTGGAAGAAGGGGTTGGTCCATTCATTACCACCCTCGCGACAAGGACCTGCGGGCGTAGTTCCTCCAGTCTTCTCACCCCCCCCTCTTCCCCTCGGAGACCCAGGTGACTCGCATTAACTCGCCTTGGCGTGACGTGCACGGTGGACGTTAGTCATGCCCCCCGCCCGACTCTCGCGCCCTGGACAGGGGTTTATGTCGGGGTGTGAACACTACGTGTGTGTGAGTGTGAACGTGGGCGGTAACAGATGACGCACGCATACCTCCTGGCTCCGTCTCTCTCGCGCCACCCCTCGCGCGGGGGACAGAAATTTAGCGCCGGCAAGCCCTTGAGCGGAGGGCCCCGGGGGCAAGGAAGTCGGGAGTGAGGGAGTGGGACCAAACGAGAATTTCATCGCCGTAATTAGTTCGCATCACATAACTCAGGGATATTTCATCCGGCGCTACCTTCTCGTTCAGGAGGGGGGGGGGCGGTAGTCTTTCCAACAACCCTCCCAAACCCCTCATACAGCACATCACCCCCTACGACCGCACAATTCTCACCTTGTGGGGTAGGCAACTTGCCAAGACCAGGCAAGCACTTTCAACAGCGCCGTTTGCTCGAGGGTTCGATTATGTTTCACATTTTAAATATGGCGTCGGTCATTATAAGATTAATTATACTACAGGCTAGAACTCAGTTTAGAAAGGGGCAATTTCTGTTGTTTGATGCACTGGGTGTAATCTGACCAGTCACAGAGCTTTCGTGTATATAAAATTACGTGACGTTGATAATTTAAAAGCCGAAATTGGTTTGTTTATCTCTTAAATATTAAATTAAACGACTTCTCTATTTGCCGATAATTGTTAACATTAATTCTACTGCGGGCACGCGTTTTATTATGTCCTTAGCGATAGCAGCGCATCTAATAGCATAACATTTCACTGTGCCAGACTCTGCCATAAGATAACATATTCTCGTTGTAACCTGTAGATGAATTAATCTTGGTCACGCTTAACTTAAATACTGCTACTTAATTAAAGTGGCCGCCTGCTCATTCCACCGAGAGATTAGCAGAGATCCTGCAGATATCATTTTATTCCAAAACCGTTAAGTACGCACAAGTGACGTAGACCTAAGAATTTAGTAGAATGACTGCAACTTAAAATATTGAGAATGGGATAGTTGAATATTAGCGTCCACTGAGACGAAAATGACAATGTTTAAACAGAGATTGGACCTAGTATACTTCCAGACCCCAATAACCATTCCATGAATTTGAGGTACTTAAGAGGCTGGATCACCTTGTTTGTTAATAATATTCATTTTCGTTAAATACATGAAGGTCGTGATGAATAACCGACAATATTTCTGTATAGAAACATTCCATTTTACTATTACGTGCGTATTATTGGATGAAATCGGTACTGCGAGTTATTTAGTGTTCATTATTTGGTGGGAGAGAATTTTTGTTTTAAATTAAAATAGCTTAGTTATTTCATGGTTATGCTACCATTTTTTTAATAGAACTTACGTAATGAAAGGTAAAGTAATTAACTACGTCCCTAATTAATTATTTTCAATTAATTCTTGCCAAATTTTTAATCACGAAAGAGTTAAGAAACATTTACCGTAATAAGTGACATGGGCTCTCAATAGGTGATGTGTTTCAGGAGAAAGTCCATTGTCTGGAATACAGAGTAATAATAAAACCATTGATGTAATGGTGTTACAAAGTGTCTGGCACACTTCATGCGTGTGGTCAAGCAAAATATGATAATAGCTTCATCTAAAAACAGTAGGATATTATGCAAAGTACTTGCTTTGAAGGATCATGATAAATAAATAGTTCTACTCAAGGACAACGGAGAAAGAGGGGTGCAGCTGATTGCTGATTGATTGTCTGGTAAGGTTGCTTGTTGCCTGGTACAACCTGAGGACCGGTACGAGACGAGGGCGAGAACATTGCGGGAGCCCAAGGTTTGAAGGCTACTCATCAATACGCGAGCCTAACATACGCGGCTTCGCGCGCGAATGTAATCGAATTGCAGAAGTATTATCGGTACTTAGTATATTACCACGGTGTTTGTGATTCATCTTGCAAGTTACTATTCGTGGTTGTATCACACTCTTATCTGAATGTTTATTCGCTGATCGTAGGGAGACTGCGAAAATGACTCGGAATATATGAATTAGAACCTTAGATATACCAGCTTGTCTTATTGCAATGAATTGTAACTACTTGTTTGACGTGACAAATAATTTTCTTAGCGCTCAACGGAGTATAGCAGGTAGCATACGTACTGAAAGACAGGTGTAAACCCAGGTTTCAAACAAGGCTGAGGCGCGCACAGCAGATTGCCTACATTAAAGGGGGAAATTTAAACGGGCTTACACCAACATCATTTATTTCCACAACAATGTTTTATTAACATAAAATAGAAAAAACACAAACTGTTCTTAAGGAATAGGTAGTCAGGTACGTAAGAAGTATTGACTTTACCGTGAATATCTTGACTGTTTATTTGAAAATGTTAGTTATGTTTTGTCTTCATGATTTAATTGTTATATTACTGAATGTTTTAATTCATAAATGCCTGATTTACAAATCTTTTGAAAATGACCTTTATTAAAGTTAAGTGTACGAGTCATCCAATATTGATTTCTAGCTATGCCCGACACGCATTGCAATGCGTGTTAAATTTTGGGTACCCTGTTCTACCAATAGACGTCTTTCTGCACCTCGTCCCCAAACATATTTTTGCAGAAACCTCTGAGGGTGCACGCTCAACAACTCACAAACCTTTTTTTCTTTATTTTTTGGGTAAAATTTCGTTCTAGCCCTCACCCCGTTTTTGCCACAAACCCATTAATTATTGTCATAAACATATGTGAGAGTACGCGTGCTCGCACTCACACATTAAGGGGCCTCCCTAGATAGGCTGCGTTTGTGTGTGAGAGGCAGGAGTGGTACGGTTGCCAATAACCGACGTATGTAGAGCATTATCGCCTCTCCGCGCAAGCCCCTCAAATGGCGTACAGTGCTTAGTTATTATCCTTTTTTCCTATGGGACAGCATAATTTTATTTATAGGCAGCATAGTTCAAAGTCTAACACTTGTTTCTATAGTTATTTTTTTCGAATCCAATTGTTAATTTTCGAAGTACGACAGTCTAAAAAAGTCATTTTTGACCGTTTTGAGGGGATAGAATATAATGTTTCTAATAAACGTGCCGAACGTTTAAAACTATTGTGACACAGTTTGAAGTGTGTGTTATTTTCGTAGATATACATATATAATTTGCGTTAAATAGTTTCATCAAAAAAAGAACAGTCGTAACTCGCTGCAACGCATTTGAAGCGCAGGTAAGGAGGCCCCTTAATCAACATTTCATTTCATCGACTTTATCTTTCTACTTTGAACAAGACGTTTCTTTGGCGGTCATCAATGGCTGTTTGATTTAACACTAAAGATCGCAACATAGCTAATCAAAGGTAAAGTCGATATATTTTCATACCAATGTAAACTGTCCCATTCGGCAATCAAAATATTTGCATTAATATCTGCGGAGCTACTGTCTAGAAGTATTGGGCATACGGGGATTGTTAGTCATACGGATTTATAACAATACGAGAAATATCCATCATTGAATTTCGCACCAGAAAGTAGGAAAATGTAAGTTATTTATTTGAAAACTAAAGGAAATACCTGATAGTAAGTAATATATTATGTGAAAATTAATGAGGAGGTATTGATATAACAGAAGTTATTTACAATTTTTAAAGAAAAGCCCAGTTATGGAGTAGAAGTAATCTTATTTACATAAATAATAAAACATACAAAAAAAACGAAAAAAAGTGGATACAAGAGGAGTAATTGAAAACAGTGTTTGTAATACTAAAATAAATGTCTATCGCATGACAAAGGCAGACCTTGTTTACTCCACTCCTGTGTTCTAGTATATGGACAAAGACAGCCTATCTCCACCATCACCTACTTTTCTATTCATGAAGCCTTCGTCGGGTGATTATGAATGATTTAATATCTGAAATTATCACTGTGTTCTCTGAGGTGAGAATATTGACACATTTGTGGTAGTTAGGAAATCCAATTGCGTTATGGTGAAATTATTTCTGCGCCAGTTCGTTTCAGTGCCTTATATGTGCATATCTGCAGCTCTGCTTCATGGTCAGTGATAAGATGTTATTAGCTCTTACTTCTCTTAAGGGAGTCCAAATGGGGAAAATAGTAATGTTTTACTTGTATGAAATAGTTTTCTAGACGTTACTTGAGATTTACACTTTCTTATAAGACGCAAAAACAAGTGAACATATTCCATTACAGCATTATTTTCTATTTTAAGAAAATTTGCAAATTTGAACTGTTTTGCCAATGTTATCGATTTTTTTAAATATAAATATATTTTGTAATGGATTTTAAACCATGTCAAGTTATCAGTCTGTGGCATGTAGTTTCAGTGTGAATTTTTTAAATTTATTTATGTTTATTGGTTATTGCGGCTTGTAAGAACTAAATACGTGCATAAAGAATAACAATTATTTGAATTTTAAAAAAATGCTGAAACTAAAAACTAAAAACTAAAATTATAAAAATTCAATATATTTACTTTAATATGCAAGTAATTTTTATTATTTAATTTTATGAGCATGTCATTGTAGCCTGCAATGTCTTTATCCGCTGTGATTTTTTTGAGTTTGGTATATCAGTTGGTTTTAGTGTAGTCGTTAAAACGGAAACGTACAAAATATGACTTTAACAAGCCATTTCGCGAAAACTACGAGAGATAAAAAAAAATTCATAAGAACCAAATTTAGTCACATTTTGAGTCTAAAATAACAAAACAAAATATCTCGTACAAATAAAAAATAAAATAATGATGATGAAAATTGCGGTAGACCGCGCCCTTAAGGCGTCCACCTAGCTGGACGTGTTTCGTGTGTTCGAGGCCTAAATGCGCATAAGAGGCAAATACGAGACAACACGCGCATCAAGCCTCCACCTAGCCTATAGACACGAGTCACCGAGCTGGTGTGCAGTCTTCTCGCCGACAACTCGCCTCTATCAGACATTCAGATCTCGAGGTGATCCTATCGTTTTATGGCGTCATATTAAACATAACGGCATACTGTAGACGCCAATACATGCAAAGATATAGATGCAAAAAAATAACCACAAAACGCCTATTTTGTGATTTCCAGCCGCTATAAAATATTCTTTAATGCGTAGTGGTAAACCTGAAATGGGTATACACTCATAACGTTCATTTAGGCTATTGCTACACTTGTCTGACATCACTGATGCGCGTTGACCAATTTTGTTAAGGTCAATGTAGTGAGCACTAATGATTTAACCTTTGAAATATATCACCAGCCATTACTGCACATAATTGAACATTAACAATAGTTACCTTACACTTTCTATGGTTGGCAGCGAATTTTCGAATGTAGTTCCTTGTAGTTTCGTATTTAAAGAAATATCAGTAGCCAAATTAAATAAATTGAAATCGTCGTACTTATTTCTATGTGATTAATATTTTTTTTTAAAATCAAACTTTATGGGTTTCTACCAAAAACAGATATTACTTTACACGCACAAACATTAAGTGACGTGTCGATGGAGGTTAGACAATTCCCGTCGTTAGCCGTTACGAGCGGAAAGATACAAATTGGCTAAAAATAGAAATTTAACAGGGCTTTTTTGAGTGCCCACTTTGTCCTGAACCAGCTATAATAGTCAGGTAACTGCCGATGCTCTACATACAGCTCAGTGGAATGAACAGATGGCTACCTTATGTCTGGGTGCAAATCTTCTTGCAGCTGTTAGACCATAGTGGCTGCACGACGTCTGGTCTACAATTGTTTCGCGGGAGCCACATCTTCACGACCGCTCCTCTGCTTCATCATATTCTGGCTTCATCTCCGATTGTTTTCATTCCATTATTTCATCTGATGTTATTTCATCTCGGGAGTGGTTCTCTTGGAAATTTTTCAGTATTTTTTGCTCCTTACTTTCTTCGTCATTTATTCGTTTCTGGCATTCAGCGTCTCTAATCCATCAGTTCCTGCTTCCCGGGCATTTGTGGTTTACTTTGTGCTAGCAGTGAATTTCCTTCAAGAATGTTTTCTCCACGTTGTTCAAAGTTATCCAGCTTGCCTGAGTTTTGAAGCTGACAAAATCGTGGACGTAAAAATGTTTCTTTGTGACTTGAAGAATGAAGTTATATAAACTCAGTTTCATACAAGTTTTGTAAAATTCGACAGCTACTTATGAGAAATAATTTTTAATGATTTGTCATTTGTGGCACAGTGCAAGACATTTTTTGCCTACTTTCCGAAGGAGAAAGTAGGCTTATGAGATCACCTTCCTGTCTGTGTGTCCGTGTGTGTGTCCCACCTTAAAACTTTTGAACAAGTGGTCCGAATTTCATCAAACTTTATTCACGTGTAGTACTTGGTAACCTGACTTACATTTATATGTTTCGTTTACGCTCTATTAACACTGTCGGGAGGCTGATAGTAGTAAAATAAAATAAAGGAATAATTTAAAATTTGAAGAGTGTCGTCGGATTGGAAGTTACGCTAAACATGTTTGTCAAAAGGGCTGGGCTGCCGCCGAAGAACTTTATTCGGCGACTCCAGCCATGAATGTGTCAGGAGGTTGGGTCACAGTAAAATAAAATAAGTAAATAATGATTTGTGGGAAATGACATGGTAGCTTAGAGACACGAAGTTAGTGGCAAATACGTCAGTAACAAAGCTGGGCCTTATTAAAATAAATTAAAATAATAATTTAACATAGTAGTAGATGTGAAATAACCAAAGTGTCGATTTGATGTAAACTGGGGGATGTGTGTACAACTGAATAACGATTTACAAGCTAAGACTACGAGGTGGAAAGCAAATAAACGTCACTAATAAATAAACAAGCAATTGACTGAACCATAATGACAAACCATAAACATGAAATAAACTGTGTAGTTATTAATTGAATTGTGGGGGAAAATAAATCCGTAGCTCCTTAAGTCAAATAAAAACAATAAACACTTTAAGACAAGACTTACACCTTGTAGCCTAGAGACATAAATAACTAAAGTTTAGTAGAGCACAACATACTTACTGAAATAAAGTAATGAAACTGCTTGGCCGATTAAGAGATGTGTGGTAAGCGAGAGGGTACTGTGGATCGAACACAGACTATAACGTCCTATACGGGTCGCGTCTCCTGTTTTGTAATGTGCTTAATGTTCTCGTCAACCTTGTCACATACATACAACTATTTAAAAAGTAGCTAAATAAGTTTATTACTTTTGCAATTAGGGGCTGGGGACTATAGATAGAATACTTGAAATGAAAGAGTGAATTCAAATAATGGAAGTTTATTACAAAAGAGTAAAATTATACAAAAATTAATATTATGTTAATGGTATTCAAAAATAAGTGTACAATTTGGAAAAGTTTTAAAGCGTGAATTTACAAATAGATGTTATCAATCGTGATCTACTAGATATTACATTAATTAACTATACGGCTAGGAATTACATAACGGAAAGTGATTTATGTCATTAGAATCAAGCTCAAGGTCATTACATTATTCAGAAACATTAAGTAAAAGGCGATTGTACTGGCCAACAACAAATACACGCGGAAAGGAATCCACGACCATTACAGCAAAAATCGAACACGAAAACTAGGGGAATTAATAATGAATAATAAGAATAAGATTAACAAACATAAATAATACTTGTGGTTTTGATGTTCTTGTCCAGCGAAGTCTCATCCATCTCAGGGCTACTTGAATTCTTCTTATCTCATATTAAAATTTGTATATTAAATGACTAACAGAAAGAAACTTGACAAAGTAGTAAAAAAAACTAACTTTCCTGAAAAACCTGCCATCAGGCATCCCGAGCATTTAGGTCGTCGCCTCGCTCATCGGGGCATCATCATGCTCGCCTAAGTCCGAAACAAAAGTGAGGGAAACAAGAACTCAAAAAGTTCCAAAAAGAAGCTCTGACCAAAGAGCTCAAAAAGCACCAACCAAAAAAAAGCCAAAAAAGCTCAACGAAAAAGAAGTTCAAAAAGCTCGCCAAAACATGGCCGGCAGGTATTTATAACTCTCGGTTGGGTCTTCCAGAGCCTTCCGTAATTTACCTTCCTGGAATGGTCAGCAGTGACCATTCTAGACTGGCGCAACATCCACCCTCTCTGTCCAACACAGAGTATTCACTCGTCAGCGATGTTTGACGTCACGGGCGAGAGGATTGTCCGAGACTGGAACGACAGAAATGTGCTGTTCTACACAACCCGCCCGCGCGTCTGCCCTACTACAGATGTTAATGTGGGACAGGGGAGCGGGGGAGTGTTTACAAAGGCGTCCAGTGCCCCTGGAAGAAGTGACTTCCCGAAAACTGTATACTCTTTAAAATTGTAATCCAAAATAACTGTACCACCTATTTTGAGTATGGATGAGAAGGGAAAAAAAAAAAAATAAATGGCTGAAATTTACCGTCGTGACAATATGTTCAAAATTGCGTCAAATTTTAACATTTTTCGATCAAGCAAGAGACCAGAATAACCGTATTTTAAAACTTCATAAAACTTGTTACATATATACTACACGCAAATCTGACTTTACTTTTGTGTATTTCGTTCATACTGTGTTCATATTTTCAAAAGACGGCCACTTTTATATTTTTACCATAGTATTACATATACTAAGAAATAGTTTTCAGAATTTCATAAATCTTCTTACACTTATATACTAAATACAAATTTGATTTTGCATTTGTGAATTTTGTTCACTCTGTGTTAATTGTTTCATAATGGTAGCCATTTTGATATATTTCAGCCTGGTATAACATACCTGGTGAAATATTGTCAGGAATTTCATCAAACCTGGTGCACATGTACTACATACCAAGCTTACATGACTTTTATGTACTTCGATTATCATGTAGTCATTTTTTCTTAATGGCGAAATTTTTTTTTGCATAATATGAGATATTTGGAAAATATTTGCCAAGGCTCATTACTCTTGATATACATATACTACTTAGATGACTTGATTTTTGTGTATTTCGTTCATCCTGTATTCATATATTTAAAACGGTGGTCATTTTATACTTTTTATCATAATATGTAACATCTAGGGAAATATATTTCTGAAATTCATCTATGTTACTATACATACGAAAATCAGTAAGCTTACTAAGCTTTATATATTTCATTCATGCTGTGTTTATATTTCCATAAATGCGGCCAGTTTTTTAGTTAGACATAACCGAGAAAAAATTATATATCAGATTTTAATAGACCGGTTTCATATTTACAGTTTGGAAATTTGACTTGACATCTGATTGCGTTTTTGAAAACGGTAGTATTTTTTATATTTAGAATAATTTGACATATCTGAATAAATATTTTTAACGAATTTCATTACAAATGGTATGCATATTTATTATTCAGCATACTGACTTGACTTTTGTGTATTTCGTTAATAATGAGTAATTTTAATAGTGGCGGCCATTTTTATACTTTAGCATGAAAATACATATTTAAGGAAGTATTTTTGCGAAGTTATTAACCTTGGCACTCATGTTCTACTTAGTTAGTTGATTAGACTTTTATGTATTTATTTAAGGCTTTTGTTATGTTTTAAAATGGCGACCATTTTTATGTTTATGATAGAAAGACTTCTCAGAAAACGGATTCCCCAATTTTATTAAATGGGGTACGCATACATTATTAAGTAAGCAGATTTATATTTTGTTCAATTCGTTTATCATTTGCCTAAATTAATATTATTTCTTATTCCTATATGTAAATAAAAAAAATTTACTTTCAGGGTTAATTTACACCCACTTTGAGGAAATTAGGCTTATCAATTATGCTGGTTTCTTCTTATTATTTCTAAAATTAGCCTAAAATGTTAATATCACCATTATTACAGAAAAATGTGGCTTGCGTTGAGCCACAAATCACAGTTTATGTCCAAAATAATAAAAAAAATATCTTGTACAAATATAAAAATAATAAAAGGCATTCATTCGAAACACGCAATGCGTACGTAACAGGATATTATTAGAAAGGCAGATGTTTTGCCAGTTCATATGACTGTAGAATTTTCATATATAATTTACGAAAAGTTACTCGGTTTGCTCGGGTGGTGTAAAATTTTACTATAGTCTTTTAAAATATAATTTAAATGAAGTTTACTTACTCCCAAGATGAGAACTAAGACATTTGCTTTCGTGTGTTCAATTTCAACCTAGCCAACATCTGGTGCCAGATCATCTATGCCACATAATTGAGAAAACCAAAATAATTTATTTTAAATGGTTAACTTATGCAAGCGCCTACAGTTAGACATTAGTAAATCATGTTTTGCCATTAACAGAGAGCTACGAAATTCGTTTATATTTCTAAGACAAGCTTGAATTAAAACACCTCTACGTATATGTTACTTTTGCAGATGGCATCGACTTGTTTGATTCCTACGAGAAATTTCCAAATTAATATTAAAGAAGTATTGACTTCATGATTGATCATTGTGGCCTGTTGTTTCAGCAGGCAGCGAATGGGTAGCTGGTATTGTATTGAATTTTAAGATGAATGGCGGGGCAGAAATATTTCTCCGGTAAGGAAGGCTAGTAAAACCCAAACGTAGCAAGACACAAGAGAAAGCTTCCCTTACTCGAATAATATTTATAATGCGGATTTATATAAACATTATTGTAATATTACATCCTCTACTATTGAAGCAATGGCAAAGATGTTCCCAGCACTTCTCCTTTGTCACCTTTAATTACAAGTGTGCCAATGCTTTACTTCACACTGAAGGTAGGACTGTATTTGGGCTTTACATCTCGTGAACAGCGAGGTCATTAGAGATGGTCACACACAACTTGCTACAATGACAGCAGCTGGGAGAGGAGTCGGCCATGGCCTATGTTAAGGAACCATCCCAGCAATCGCCCGGAGCGATTTCGGGAAACCATGGAAAACCGAAATCAGCATGGCCGGAGCCGGGTATCGAAACCGGGTCCTCATGAATGTAAATCTAGCTTATTACCGTTGCGCCACCTCGCTAGGTACAAAATTCACACTGAGAAATCCCCTAATAAATTTCCGTCACTCCTTCTGAAATCACCCGAAACGAAACGAACGAAAAAAAAAAAAAAAAAAAAAAAAAACTGCCTGGAGCAGCTGAGTAATTGTAACAACAATGAAGGATGTAGTTTTTAAGTGTGCTAACGTGAACGGTTTTATGTATACTATCCTTGGATAACACATCACATGTCGGCTACATTGCTTAAATACGCTTTTATATACAGTAGAAGGGTTTTCTGCTCCATCATCCACAGAATTGTAAACCAACAATCTTTTCTGGTGTATACGAATTGCTAGCTACCACTTCTGTCGTGGATTTTCAGTAGTAAGCTAACGCTATAGGTGAATTTAATGGTCATTATGTAAACTAACAGAAGTAGTTGAAACGTATATTATTGAAAGTCATTTATTGTCACAGTGGATGCCCTTCTAATACAGATTTCTGAAAGTTACCGCAATATAACATACGAAATTTCAATCTTTGTAACTGGTCCAGCGAAGAGTCCCGAACGTCCTCAGATTGAAAATCGCCGTTTCAAATGCCTATATTTATGTCACAGATACATTTACAGGAACGTTTACTGTGATTTTCTCATCACCGTTTCTTAGAAATTATTTATAGCAACCGCAAAGGTTTTTACATTGCCTTTATTAATAAAGTCTATGATTACATTTTATGATTATTAAATGTATACTTTATAAGCGTTGCATAACATAAGAACGTGCCGTTGTTTTAAATAAAAGCAAAATATATATTCATATATGCATGTCTGAATTAAATCTTTATCAAACACAACATTTACCAGTACATGAGAGATTGTTATTTAAATTCGGGTTTTAGACAGGGTTGTCTTAGAGAACAAACACATTTTCTCTAAAACTATTGATTTTTCTTTTGCTGTAAAATACATATTTGTGTTTGCTAGACTTCATCATCGAATTGTCTGGAAGAAACTATTTGCTAAAAAAACATATGTCAAACGATGAATAAATAAATTAATATATATTCTATTGCGGAATACACTTCAGTCAAAATGATTAAGGTAGTGAAAATTATTTTTTCCTTGATTATTAACGGTTTACGTTAACGACTATTGAAAATTTAGAGAATATAATGAAGAGTTAGTTATATTCTGAATTTCGCCAGTTCATAAATGTAAAATAATCTTGATAGAACATTTATTTGAATCCATTGTAACATTAGTAGTATGAGACCATTTTTTTCGATGAAATCTGTTGGTTCGTTCCAAAACTAGTGTTGACACACAAGCACGACTACACTATCACAGCTTTGTTACACAAGATGATGGCAATTAAATATTTGTATATCTTTTTCTAAGAAAAACCTTTTTAAAGCTTATTCTCTATTTATGAATGCAATGTAAGAACGATGCAGTAGACGTAGTTTAAATTCCACGACACAAAATATGCTTTACTTTCAATTTGTGAAATGAAAAATAAACCAATTGCCAACAATCCTACCGTTGTAAAATAACGTGCCTTACTAACTCACTCATATCAAGTTGGTAATTATGTGTTGTAGGTAAAACCATGCAATTTACAGGACCAAGTATAGCATTGTCCAGGCTGCATCGCACGGCGGACTGGGTATAAGGCGATTATAAACGACAGAGTTTTCGATACGGGAAAATACGAGCTGGCAGCACATCCTCGTAGCAGTGTCGCTGCCGGGAAACAGTTCGGCTTTATTGCGAGCAGAGTAAACACGGATTACTCCACTCGTGTTGGTCCACAGCCATAATGGTCGCCTGCGCACATAAATTAGTTAGAAATGAGGCGTTCACCGCTGTAAGTGCTCGTGAGGGGTTAGGGGAAAAAACAATCCTGCTCCAGGCCGACATTGGAATACAAGCGTTGCCAGTTAAAAAAACCGCTACAATATCTTTATTAGATCCACGAGCAATTGCTGCCGTGCTGTATTTTGCCGCAGCTGAACAAGTGCCAAGGATGCGTAGTGAACTAACTCTATGCAGCTTAGAAAAAACTTTTGATTTTTCAAATTGTATGTTAAGTGTGTCTACCCGCGTACTTGTTTGTACAAAGCTAATACAAAGGGTAAATGTTATATTTTGTGTTTATTACATTACTAACCCAAAACCTTCAACAATGCTTAAAAAGTGCGTGGTAGATAAAGAAACACTGAAAATATAAATTGATTTCTACGCTTTTTTCGAAGCCAACATGGATAAAATACTCAATGACAATCAGAGATAACGCTATTTGTCGACATTATGAGTAAATATTTATCCAGAACTACTAATTCGTTACGCGTGATCTCTTGCGCCGCAGTTAAATGCACGAGGTTCCGGCGTCAGAGATTGTGCTTCAGAAGTTCGTAACACTGGAAACAATTTTGTTTAAAACGTTTACTAAAACTCTTGTCTAGGATTGCTAGTCTAGTCAGCTGTCATATAATAATGTGAATTTTGCATGTCTCTAATAGTTATATGCAGAATCACGTTTCTATTTCATTGCGATATTTACACGGTTTTACGAACACAAGAAGAAATATAAATATATTTTCATGTTACATAGAGTTACAAAGCTACCTAATCGGGGCATTCCCTAGGTAACCCTGCGGAAGTTTATTTGACAACTATGATTAATTTTAAATTTCAGTTTATTAGTATAATTCTGTTTAAATAAAAATTCATAGAAAATGGAAATAAATAAGTATAAGAAACTGACAGAAATATAATAATTTCAATGAAAATAAAAATTAAAATAATTAACATTTATGCAGGCAATTGCTATAGCATATAACATGCTGTTATTATATATATATATATATATATATATATGTATATATATATATATATGTGTGTGTGTGTGTGTGTGTAATTAACGGTTTTTTTCCTAACAGCAGTGAGAAGAAGCATCCACGTTTTTGGTCGGTTCAGCAACATTACATCAAGGTGCCTGATTCACGCTAGTGAATTTGAAATGCTGATTTCTTGTATTTGGGTGATGTATTTCAATAAAAGTAACACAAACATTTTATTCACGGTATTTAACAAAAGCAGAATTGAAAATGTCGATGAATCATTCCATTATTTTTTAATATTTACAAATATATTACGTACTGTTCAATAAAACATTTTTTTGGCCACAATAAAATTAGACTATAATTTTAAGCTTGTGGCTGAGTTAATGGGAACCCGTGGGTAGGGGCAAGAAAGGGTTTGTTTGTCCCTGTGTTCCTTGACACAACTACGATCATGGAGACGTGCTCTTTGTGATTGTTTTGTGTGGTCCCGGCAAGCTAATGACATTTCTGTCCTCTGAGGTAGGTGGAGGACACTGTGGAGGCTTCGTCTGGGTTCGTTTGGGTGCCTGAGTTGTGTTTGGTCCTTGTTTACAGATCAAGGTCATGCTGTTAAAGGTAGTTTATGTTTCACGTGACTGGTGCTTCGTGGACTGCTTGATGAAGGCCATTTAGGAGGCGTCAGCAGGACAGGGGAAGCAGGCCTAGGTGCTCTAAACTGCTGGAGAACGGCAGCTCTGAAGTTTGAAGGCTATCGATGATGAAACCGTTTAGGTTCCACCTGACGAGCGGTGACAGCAGCGTCCGTCTGCTTGTTGAGGCCGACGTAAAAAGTTCACCTCTCCAAACTCTGGCAGATCTGGACGAGGTTCACTCTCTCAGCCTTCTTACTTCCAGCTCAGCGGTGAGTCACAATGACAGGAAGGAGGATGCCATATGAGAGATTGTGGAAGTGCCTCGAGATTTGTGGTCGGCAAGAAATCGGTGTTCAGGGACGAGAAGAATACGTACTCGTCCTTTGCAGTTGGTTGTGCTTGAATGGTACCGGGACTACTTCAAGCGAGGTCGCGTACGAAGACATTCCCCTGACCTCTACATCCGTTTATAACCCGCGAGGAGCAGGTTCATGTTATCAGCCCAACAACGGTACGTGATGGGTCAACCATCATTTGAGACTGAGAGTTCCATCAGGGATGCTGCCGCTGACCTGTGGAATATGAGGAGGTGATCCATTTCACTGGGGGTGAGCGATCTGTACCCGTGTAGCCTGGGATAGGGAACGTCACCCTCGATACTCTCTCTCTTGTCCTTGTTTGTAAGTACCCCCAAAAGCACGTTGCCCTAGGGAGATCGGGCCCTGGCACGAATCCCATCAACCCGCACCGTGATGGTTTCACTCTAACGGTCTGAACCTCACTCTGAAGTGGTCACAAGATCTGGTAAGAACTCCAGGCGTCCTACGTTGCCACAAGATGTGGGCAATTCCTGAAAAGAAAAATTAAGAGGTGGCCGTAAGGTGGCCAACTTCCTGCCTTGCAAACAACGTTGCAGTGTGCTAGCAGAACTCATTTTCCAAGAAACATATCAACGTGTTTTTAATGTGTATATTTACGTAAATATGTCGGAATGGTAGTTTCAAAATATCGCATCAATTAGAAAAATATTTTCGGAACCCATCAAAATGGCTAAAAAAACAGATTTTCAATATATTTCATCTAAACAAATACTTACGGGATTGGTGTGAAACTATGATGGAAAAATGTATTGAACTTCTCTTAAACATTCCACCAATAAAAATACGGTGTCACCGCTGAAAGTGTCAAGTCATGCGAGTGATCGATGATACCAATGCACGTCGTTACAGTGTTTTGCGGTTGATGCGATACCGCACCAAATGAGCCGGTCAACTTCGCCTTTGGCGCCGTGCCTCTCTCACAGAAACACACGGCCACCAGGCGGGTGCTTTAAGAAACTGGAAGTGAAGGGTGGTAAAGGATCTCTAGAGAAGGATAGTAGAGGTAAGATGGGAAAAAGTAGAGAGAATTATAGGTGCGAGCTTGGGAGTTTATTTCGGGACCCCAAGAACCACCCTTGTGTCGCCGGCTGATGGTCGAAAGAAGCGCTGAGCCAAGCTGTGGCATTCGGAGTGCGTCTTGATAGTAGGGTGAAGCAGCATCAACGTCTTCAACAAAGATCGTGACTGGAGTAGTAGACTGAAGCTGAGAGCATGCCATTAGACTGATTGACTACGAGAGTCAAGTCTCCCTCATACTGGGAGTCAAGTCTTCGCTTGACTCTCTCTCTCTCTCGGACTCTGCTACTATAGTCAAGAGTGACTCTATGAATCTCTATTAGAATCAAGACTGACTCTATGAATCTCTATTAGAATCAAGACTGACTATAGGACAATATTTTTTCTAACAAACCTATTCTACTTTGTTATTGTGTAGGTCCGGGGAAAGTGCAAGATCTAAGTGCGTCACAGGGCTGAGCCCCATACGGCTACACGGGAGAGATTTCTTGTAAGGAGACATGCACTGCTTCAGAGATGGTTTGGACAGTCATGACCGCGATTAAGTCATGCTGCCTTCTTAAAGTACTTATATCTATGCTATAAATAGTAAGAAAGAAGTAAAAACCGGCATAGACATCGTAAACACCATCTCGACAGACAGGAGTGTAATCCCTCTGCAGTTAAATGCTAAAAAATAAATAGTTTCTGGAACTAGAGGAAGGTAATGGTTTCTTTATTAGTAGAGTTGTGAAATAGTATAGAGGGGACGAAAACTTTCTTCCTCTAAATTTGTGGAATGACTCTGGGCTGTGATCCATCACTTCTCCTGCTATCACGACAGTTATTTTTTTTTTTTTTCCGAAACGAGAACATACGTCGAATAACTGTTTCACAGTTTTCTTACAAACTGGTTTTAATACGTAGTCTAATTTTTCCTAGATAAAATATTCTATACATTTGTCTAGTCGGTTCATTAGTGAAAATTTCCTTAATTGTATAATTAGCTGAAATATTGTGTATTTTGTCTTGAAAAAAAATACTTAACATAGTATACACTGTTATTAACAAAACTGAGCAACTTTTTTCCGATATAAACTCTAGTTTAAGATTAAATTATTTATTTATCGTAAAAGCAGTAAAATTTATGGAACTTGACCTTCACCAAGGCACTGTGGGTGATTACAGAGCCTCGGAGGGCGCACTCGGTCGCTTATATAGGCCTACCCCTCCTCTGAACACTTGGCGAACGAGGAAGGGCACGGAGACAGAGCCACCCCTGCTGAGAGCCTGGACCGGAGAAACCGACACTGGAGCGAGCATCTGCCCCAGTGGAAGGCGCACCGTACTGAGGTTTGCTTGTCGGCAGGTGCCGGGTGCTGGGGATTAGAAGACGCCTGGCGTATAGACTAACCCTTTTCCCGCATGGCGGTACTGTGCTGCGGGTCGCCGAGAGGCAGGCGCCGTGAAGCAATAACATGTGACTATATGCGGTCTCGTTGATACTGAGGCTTAAAGGAAAACCGACATTGCGGCAGTGCGCCGAGTTCTTATTTAATATTCGGTGATACAGATTGCTTACGGCAAAGAAACGCTTTAAAAGAGTCATTGGTGTTTATAAAAAAATTTCTTAAAATTTTTATATGAAAATATATACATCAAGGAAATTTATATTTTAAATATAAAGTACGTTCTAAATCACTTCAATTGACTTTACCATAAATTGCAGTTGTACCACTTTAATTGCATAAATATTTTCCTGTAATTTTTTTAATTTTCAGATAATTTTGTTTTCGGTAAAACTACTTAGCAGTCGAGCATTATCAAACAAAAGGTTTATTTTCTGCAAAAAAAAATACGCTGTGGCAATAGAGATGTATTATTTCAAGTTTCGTATGATATGTATCGGTTAATGAATGACTGGTCTAACGTGGTTCTATCATACCAAAAGTGCAAACCTGGTAGAGAGACACCTAGATTCACAGAATTTTTACATGTGAGTATATTGTATTTCCCTAATGCTATGCAATACAAAAATCAATAAATGTAACATTATCGCAACAAAGTTGAGACAACTGAGACCCTTCTGTGACCAAATCATGGTCACAGAAAAGCGACAGCAGTAACACTGGACGTAACACCACTCCCCTGGTCTTTTCCTTAGTTCTCCACACTATTAATGACCTAAGAAGTGTAAACAAAGCTAGATCTTTTGATGAACCTTTCTGGTATGTGTTCCTAACTTCAGAATAAAATATAACATGTTATTAGAACAGAAAAGATCAAATGATTATAATAAATATTTATTTAATATTCTCTTTTTTTTCTTTCTAAATAATGCAAAATTGCTATACAAAGTTTTCACAATAAATATTTGATATTCAAGTACATTATAAATATAACCTTTCAGATACTGAAGATACAAAAATATATGAAAATCACACAGGAAATATATATTATGCCTACATTTGGCATCGTGACGCAACCACGTAAAT
>PNEQ01031006.1:0-21833 GCA_003012365.1 Medauroidea extradentata
TATTTCATCATGTTTCGGACGTTCTGGCTGTCACGTCGGCCGCCCTCGAAGGGTTAAGACGCAGTTGGGACAGGTATCTATGACGTAGGTTAGGCGGGTTTGCCACTATGAGCCACCCGGGCTTTGAGTCATCGGCCAGCCCTCAAGGTGTTACGAAACAGCCGCCGACCACTGGCCTCCAGGAACATGGCACGCAACAATATTTTAGATTTAGGACAGAAGCATTTTCCACGGCATGTCGCCACCACAGACTAAATAGTAATACATAGAGATAGGAAATTTCACGAAAAGATTTTTGCAGCACTTTGTTTCATTGCCTTACGTGCGCACCTGCATCTCTGCTTTGTGGTCAGTGATTGGATGCCGTAACAGCCAGCGTATTGAGGTTTAAACCCGCAAATCGTAGGCGTGATGTGTCGCAGTTATCCGTGTACTGATTGGCACAGTCCAATGAATAACGACTCTGCACAAAAGACTCTTGTCAATAGCCGTGAAGTTGAGCTGCAGGTGTGCACGTAATGCACTGAAACAAAGTAGGGCAAAAATCTTTTTACCGAAAATTCCCGTCCCTAGACATGAAATGACGTGGCGGCTCGTTTGATACGAACGAACTTCGCCGCTTATTGGCTGCTTGAGGTTGTTGATGCCAGCCCCGTGTATGTATGGCTCCTGCTTGTTACGGCAGGTTTCCTGTTGGCCTGGCTGCCGGCTAGCAGGGCAGCCACCTTCCCCGCTGATTGGCGGTAGGCGTCTCCGCCATATTGCTGGCCAGGGAAGTCCTTTTATTGTCGTGTGTGACTGAGTTCGCTGTCCTACCGGCTAATTCACTTCTGTATTCCTAAATATACTTTGTTACCGCATTGTCAGCAAACGGAAGTAGCGTAACTACCCTACAGCAGTTTGGAATCTAGTCTGCTGTCAGAAATTAACGCGATATTTGCACTTACTTAGGTATGACAATTCTGGACTATGTTCTGAATAATCTGTGGACGTGTGAAGGAGGCTTAAGAAAATACGTTTCAGAAAAAATGGATTTAATTATGACTAAGGAATGTGAGGCAGGAATGAGTGAAGAAGGGGTTTGCATAGTATATGCGAGTAGATTGCAGTTGAGTTAAGGTAGAGTTAGTGAGAAGAAGTGATGGACGAGCTCGTCTTCCAAACAGACCAGGCTAGAGGAGGAAACTTTAAGATGTCGTACAGCAAACACGCCGTAGAGAAAGATTTGCTTGACAAAGCAAAACATTTGTTCCTATCGCAGATGTTGTTTCTACATAGCAATTTGTTTGAAGTTTGGTGTTTTCCGAACAAGAGAGCTAAGTCAATTCAGCTGTATGTTTTGTTTGACGTTAAAACTCAATGTTTTGTTCTTCTCTCTTCGTTGAACCAACATGTCGTTATTTGGTAAAATGGTTCTTCAACTCTTAAGCGAGATGGATTGTCAGCTCCGTCTGCCATGCCAGCAGCTACTGTCATTGACAGACAGTCAAGGTCTTGTTGCTGTATTCGATGATGTTACATAGGGGTTTTTGTTTGCGATGCCGATTCCAGTGGCGTACCGAGGCATACAATATAAACTTCGACTATACTCTTCGCGCACGTGGACTCAATGTGCCTACACTGCAAAAAAATTTCCTAAATGTTTAGGAAGTAATTAACCTAAGCGCAGTATGGGACAGTTATCCACATTTTCTGCTTGTAAATATGCAAACTGTTACAGTTGTTACAATACAAGTCTGGTAACTTCAGTATACATTTGACTGTTTTCTAAAAAGTTCAGGAGTGCTACCATGGATGTCTGGGAAACAATTCTACCATACCTACTTTCTTATCGTTCCTATACGCACATGTGGCAAATTTAGAAACTATTTTTAGAGTGTACCTGTCATCTAGTAAACATGTGTTGTGTAGACCGAGGTATATTACTGGAAAATGAGTTCCTTGCCTCTTGTATGCTACTGGAAGGAGAGCTCTTAAAAGTCTAATTGTCCCACAGACAACTCAGTGTTGAGTATAGGCACTGCTATCACTACATGCCTTGGAACACGACCACAATACGCCACTGACCTATTCATGATCTCAATAACTCGGCAATCGAACAAAAATAACAGCAGATGTTTCGTGGGAAGATATGCTTGTATCATGCCGAATTAGCGACTCTCTACAAAGATCAACATTCACGTGTTGTTTCAAACGTTTTAACAAATAAACGAGTAATTGAAATAATTATATCGGCTGCAATACGGATTGAGCTGCGCGGGTACTAGATAGTGAAGGTCAGGAAATTTTGGATAAAGCAGGGGAGGGGCCACGTGACATTGCGTTATTGGCATTGCGGAGGAAATTAACCGGATATTAATGAGGCGAGGAAACGCAATTAGGTGGCTCGCTCTTTACGCCCGACAGCGATGAAGCCGCCCCTGGGGTCGTTAGGCGCAATGACCGGTTGCGCCGTGTGACGTAAAATTTTATGTGGCGTCGTCAAGATTCCAGTGTTTGGACATTTAACTGAGGAATCCTCGTTAAGTCCTTCGTTTCGGGGCGAGAGTTGCGTCCGGTGGCGACGGGCATGTAGGAAGCTGCAGAGGAACTGGCAGTAAAGGCATCCGCGGTTCGGTTGCGGTTTTTTTACATCCAACGTTTCAAGTAGAATAAAAAACGCAACGAAAATACCAAAATGTTTCATTTCCCAAATTTTCTTTACATTTCCAGTTGCACTGGGCCTGTGATATTTGGCCACAAAGTAACAACGTTCCTACTGCGGAACAAAAACACTTTTGTGTTTATTGTAGGTTGCATGTGCCATACTATAGTTTTATGGCTGAGAAGATATCAGACGTACAATATTGAGATTTCGGACGTCAATAATCACACGAGATTTGCTGAACCAAGCAATTCACTTATCGGTACTTAGAGCTGTGGCTTTTGTCAGATAATACAAACAATTACATATACAATGTTTATATTAAACAGATATGTAAAACTATATAATGAAATACATAGAGATTCTTACCGCAATGTTGAGGAAGTTCAAACAGTCATTGGTTACATAAGCTCGTCAGAGCTATTCTGCACTGCGTCTACCCTAGACGACATGATTCAGTTCTTTACCCTTCAAGAACACTTTCAGTTCATTTCCTGATGGTCCTTGTGGTGTGTTGATCTTCTGTACAGAGCTCTCATCTTGGGGTTCTTCCTGCCCTTTCATCTTCTGCAGTATCTTTAATGAATTAATTTTCTTCTGCTTCTTTGGCTTTCCCTCCTGCAACTTCTTTGGGGTTTTTTTCTGCCTCCAATTTTCCTTTCGTCTAAGCTGGTTTTTATTTTCTTCTTTGCGTGATTATTTTTACACGAGATGTTATTATTTTTTATCAGTTAAATCAATTTTTTCTGAAAAGCGTAGTATTAAGACATCGGAAGAATTTCTGTGATACATGTCACTAAATTAATCGGTAGTACAAGCATTACCAATCATTTTTGGAGCGGTTATGACTGAATTGCAGCCATATTTGACTGTTCTTGAGCAGTTCTTTGGATTTCGTTAGCCAAACTGTAGTAGCACACAGCAGAGTAAGGCCTCGCCCTGTCCGAAACACTCAAACCTTACACCCTGCATAAAAAAACTTGGTACAGAGACGCTTAAAATAGTTTTCGCATCCTTCTTAAGTTACACGTTAAAATAGCTGTCCGCAGGAACATAAATTAATATCAAAGAAACAATTGAGTTCATTTAATGTACTATTGATATTTCAACAGTAACTATTATTAAATAAACCATAATCAAAATATTAAATTCAATAGAAAATAATCGTAGTCCATATTTCTAATAGTATAAAAAGGAAACGTGGGTACTCATTAAAAAACTGCAATAATTTATGGATTAGTATTTGATGTCAAAGTCTGCTTCAAAATAGTTCGTCGTCACAAACAAGTTATACTCTTGAGCCGAGAGAAAAGGGATTTGAGTCTCAAAGAAAGTTTACTTAAAGCCTCTGGTTTGATTATAATTGCAAGTTTCGTCCAAGAGGCTCGCAATAAAGCTCAGGAAATTACATTGTTGATGACATTGGACGTGACTCAATATATGTCGAAACTATAACGTATACAGCACCACTGACTTGTGTTTGTTTGTCTAGATGCGCCCACGTGGCTGATGCTTTATATCCTGAAAACTGCAAGCAAAATGTGTTTTCCTTCTAAAAAAACACTTGAAAACACCCACTCTTTTTATTCTCACCTCACTCTTTGGTTTTGCAGTGGTTTCGAAAGTATTTTTTTTTTAACGCAAATTAATGCATACATCAAAAATTCATTCTTACAGTTTTAACACTTATATATCGTCGTTTGTGTCTGAATTTTTTTGTTTAAATACACCAAACGGATTTTTAGATTTTTACCCCTAAAATATTAAAAATTTTGTTGTCAAAATAGGCCAAAATGAAGCAAAATAATATTTTGCTAGCAAACGGTACATTATTTAAAAAAAACGCTCTGGCAATTTTTTCAAAGCATTTGGTTTAAAAAAAAATTCGGTTACTTGCAATTGTTTGAAGTTAATGGAAGGTCATGGCCGTGGTCATGGCCTTAGGAATGGATTTCCCCCCCCCCCCCCTTAGTCTTACATTTTAAACACGTCGAATAATTTCGTTCCAACCGTCCGTATAAGCATGTGACGTGAAATCAGGAGAGAACTTTCTGGATTTTTTTTTTGTGAACTGTTAAGATCAGTCCTAGATAGTCGTTAATTCTGAGAGTTCAAAGAACTCTTTCTCGTTTTTGATCAAGCAGTGTGCTTGTTCTGATTACAATATTTCACGAATTCGTATACGAGTTGAAAATGTAAGTTTGGCTGATCTAAATATTATTTATTGTTAGTTTTTTTTATTTCACGCTGAAGAAGTTCGAACTTGGGAGCAATGGAATTTACATAGTGTGTATATTTGTTTCATGGAAATACTCACATTAACAAATGGTGGACAGATAATTTGTTGAAAAGAGCCATTAACAAAAAAACTTTGCGGAAAGAGTACGGCGTGATTTCCTGATTGCCGATACGGGGCGATGAATGACACGAGTTGAAGTCAAGTGATACTATAGCAAGTCTCGGTGCAGCCATACGCATTCTCTCCCAGGAGGCTGGGCAGTCGAAACCTTGGGGCATTGGCGCAACTAGGGGGGGGGGGGCACTAGGGCACGGCCCCCCCCCCCCCCCCCCCAAATAAATAACCAACCAAGGTCTTAAAAATTACAATTAATTTAATATTGAATAATCAGCGATACTGTTACCAGTAGAATAGTCAATGTTTAGCAATGAAAACTGCTAAAATAGCACTATTTTGCACCTTCACATCCGAAATTTCCCGAGGGAGGACCCCGGACCCCCCCCCCCCCTGAAGATGTGATGGGTGATCCGTTATAATATTCGCAGGATAGCCATCCTTCCCCGTCTGAAATTCATAAAGTTTGACTACGTTACTGATTACAGGTAGGGGTAGCTTGAGTATAACAGTATTCACAGAATTGTGCCCTTCCCAAATGTCCATTCGAGTTGCGCCTATGCCATGGGTAAGGTTAATTCTACTACAGGTTAGAAAGATCAAAAGATCAATGTTATAAGTTTGGCACAGGCGGAATTTCTGCCACTTGAGCGCTGGTATCACTAGTGCACCAAACTGACCAATCACAGAACTTTCCTGAATTTTAAGATACATTAAGTTGATAATTTAAAACGCGAAACCGGTTTATTTTCACTTTAAAATTAAATTAAATGACTAATATAATTTCAACGTTTATTTAAATATAATTTTACTACGGTTTCGTATATTTCTGGTCTCTTAGCGATTGAAGCGAAACTAGCGGCAGAAATTTTCCCTGTGCCAAGCTCTCCCATGAGAAAACGTATTTTCTTTCTAACCTGTAGTAGAATTAACCTTAGCCATGGGGCATATAGTAAGGGGGCTCCTCCCCCTCTCTTTCCTGATTTTCGCTAAAAGACCTTAGTACCACTTTGTTTCAGTGTATTATGCGCGTACCTGTAGCTCTGCTTTGTGGACAGTGATTGGATGTTTTTAACTCTTAGCCTCTTGGCTACCCGCTAATCGTAGACGCGTGGTGTCATAGTAGACATAACCGTATCATTATTGACAGTCATATAACTGTCCTGCTGCTAATAACCATAAATCAGAGTTGCAGATGTGCACATTTAAGGCATTTTAAACAAAGTGATGCAAAACTCTTCCCGCGAAACTCAAGAGGTTCCTTAGTTATAGCTCAAAGACTGAATCAAAGCACCAAATTTAACATAATTTTGATTATTACTCATTGGTAGTTCTGCATTACGTCCATAATATAATTTTTATTATTACATGCAACTTTTGATAAATCTAAATAAAAGTAACTATTTGTTAATTATAAGCGTTATTACATATACTGTAGAGTAGATAATTTCATTAAAGCATTTATTTTGCTATACGTAAAAGTGTCTTTAACTTCGGCAATCTTCTGTAAGGATTCGTTTGTCGTATTGGAGCAACGAGAGTTCCTGGACGAAACTCATCTCGCGGACCTCCTGCCTGTGCGGTGACGTCACGAGACAAGTTTCCTTATTCTCGGTTGCTAGGCAACCGCCTCGGTGTAAGAGGCGCGCGGCGCGGCGTACTTCCCTCCCTGGCCGCAAGGAGCGCTGGCGGCGCGCGTGCGCGACTGGTCGCAGGCTAGGCTACCGCACTTCGCTCTCGTCGCGTTTTTTATTTCCTTTAGTTCGAGCAAAGGAGGGAGGAAGCCCTTGACCCTTCTTCCTCTCCTCTTTAGCTTCATTCCACGTCCACCAACTGTAAATTCTGAAGTTGGCGACTCCCACCTCTCCCCGCGATCTTCCGACAAAGTTTCACCCGGAGAGTTGTGCTTATTATTTTTTTTTTTTTTTCGAACGAGTCTCGCGCGCTTTTATTGAACTTGCTGAATGTTACAGCCTTTTCTCGTATCACCGGCGATGATGTTCCCGTTCGGGCCCTTCTCCGTAATTCGGAGGTTTTCATGTACGAGTGCTTTGCTGTTTTATTTATTTATTTTTCTTTGAAACTGTGGCTTAGCTTTAGTCAACGCAGACACCAGCAGTTTTCGTCTCGGTATTTTATTTTCGTATACTTCTCCACAGATCGTAATACATCGTGTGTCGCATAAATCGTAACCTACAGTATTAATATTCCCAATGTATTTTTTTTACTTACACATTTTAATGTATATAATTATATGTTCTTCATCCAACGCATTGTTTTTTTTTTTTTTTTTTTGCAAAAACACTATCGATCTTATTCAACGCTATTTAAGGGGGATTATTAGATAATATGTATTTTCAGTTTTTGGGTAGTAACAATTATTCATATTATATTATCAAAATTTTCTTTTCGTCAAAGCATAGGATATATTATTTCACTGTTCGACATAAATAATAATAGATTCATTAGTTTGTCATGCAGAGTCATTGAAAGATAATTTTTGAAAGTTAACCTATAATTATCTTGCAATGATTATACATAACAAATTAATGAAAGATTCCATTGTTATTTATGTCAAGCAGTTTACCAAGAATATATCCTGTGCTTTGTCGAAGAGAAAATTTTCATAATACTGTTAGAATATATCCTATGGCTCAAAAACTGAAAATACAATAAAACTGTCTATAACTTAAGGGGAATGGTGCGAGACCGTCTGTAATTATAAATATTTTCTCTGCTACAAGGGATTCAGAAAGCCGATAGATATTTTTGACATATCATGCGCTAAATGTTTATCTACTTTACATCGTCATATAATAAATTACTTCCACGATAGCTGACATTTGTTGGAATATAAGAAAGATTACGTTATTTCTTATCCTCCAAAAAATGTCAGACTATACATATTTATTATATAATACTGTAAACAGGGTGAAGTAGACTAACAATCAGAGCGTGAAATGTCAAAAATATATTTGCGCCTTCAGGAATTCTTGTAGCGGGGGAAAAATACTGTAAATTAAAGATGGCTGCAAAGCATTTCCCTTAACTTACTCAAACACCAGAAATTGTACCATGATCACGACGTACTTGGGAATAGGTGTAGGTAACATAGTAGCGTTTTCTCTCTATATATAATTTTAAGATTTATGTTTAAACTAGTGAGAATAAAAAGGTCCAGTTTTAAAACGTTAACACGGCTGACCGCGTGGATGTTTGATTTATTTTTGCTCTCAAATTGCTGATAACAAAAATTAATGTTTAACAAGCATGAAACTCGCGTCTTAATTAAATAGTGCACGAAAGTAAATCTAACTGTATATGAGTATGTTTCTCAACTACACCTAACATACATTATGTGGGAAAAAGCGTCAATATATTCAGTATTATATAATCTCGCAATGAACCATACATTTCGAACCTTCCCAACAGGCGTGCGATGTAAGCTAAATGGCGGTCTGAGCGCTGTGAAATATTTGCACTGTGTTTATCGAGGAAGTGTTTGCACTGAAAAGTGTCTGGGCCATAAATAAAGCTCACGTTTCCGCGAAATGTTCTGTAGCTCGCTGTATCGTCATAGTATGGCGAGACGACTATGTGTTTGTATACAAGTTAAAGCTAAAAATTGCGTATATTGAAATTTTAAGGAATTTGAAAGTCGACACATATATATATATATATATGAAAAAAAAGCAATCTTGATTGTGAACTATATTTTCGACGTCAAAAATTTGTATTTTTGATTCCGGTACAAGTGGTTTGTGAAACGCTCTGCACTTAAAGGTGGCACTGAATTTTAACGATTGTCGGCGTCCTTTATCGCCATCGAATTTTGTGCTTCAAACACTCGCGCACACAAACGCATCTTTTCAAAAAAGCTGCGTAGGGGGTGACGCTGGAAACCTAGGTGGCTTGAAAACGTTGAAAATTTTTAAAGGAGATAAAAATGAAAGGTAGAACGGCACCAGTCGCGTTATTGAATTATTTTAGTTTTAACTTTTATGAAATTCTGAGAAGAAACTGTAAAGTTTGTTATTACAGCGTGAGTTATATTTGCCTTACGATGTAGCACAAGCAGCACAGTTGAATTCTGTACATATATTTAGGCCGCTGTCAGTCCATCAAATTAAAAAAAAATATTGCTGGATTGATTGCGGTCTAAATATATGTTCAAAGTTCAACTACGATGCTTATACTGTAAAGCAATGTAAACAGAATTCACGCTGTGATTCCAAATTTTACACTTTTCTTGTCAGAATTCCTTAAAAGCGAGAAATAAAATAATCCAATATGGTGGCTGATGCCGAGTCTTAAGAGGCCTCCATAGATAGGCTGCGTTTGTGTGTGAGAGGCAGGAGCGGTTAGGTTGCTGTTGGCCTACGTACGTAAAGCATTGTCGCCCTCATATGGCGTAGAGTGCTTTACTATTATCCTTTTTACAATGGGAATTTAGGCGCTGACCACATTATTTTATTTGAATGCAGCATAGTTCAAAGTCTAAAATTTGTTTCTGTTGTGTTTTTCGAGTCCGGTTGTTACTCTTCCAGATACGGTAGTCTGAAAAAAAAAACACATTTTTGGTCCTTCTGAGGGGCCCGAAAATGAAGTTTCTAATAAACTTGCTGAATTTTAAAACTATAGCGACATAGTTGGAAGTGCATTCTTTTCTTAGATACCCAAATATAATGCGCGTTAAAAAGTTTCGTCATAAAAAGTATAGCCGTAACTTGCTGCAACGCATTTGAAGTGCAGGTTGGGAGGCCTCATTTCCACAGCTTTTACGATAGTGATTTTTAAATCCTAAACGAGAGCAGACAATTTTATTAAAAACTATGTATACTATGTTAACTAATTTTTTCAAGACATAATACACCATAGTATCAGCTAATTATGCAATTAAGTAAGTTCCCATTAATGAACTAATTAGGCAAATATATGAAAATTTTTATCCAGAGAAAATTAGGCTACATAGTAAAAACAAATTTTAACAAAAGTGTTCAACAGTTTTCCTATATCTGCTCTCGTTTAGGTATAACAAAAATTATTATTGTGAAAGCAGTGGAAATGATGGATCATCGCCTTAACGGCGACGCGCTGAAAGTCTAGTTATTTCGTATTCTAGGTCTGCATATGTTCTTAAAATGACACATAACAGTAGTATTTTCCCGTGAATGTATTATGCCTGTCGCCTGCGTGCCAAAAGGGCCACAAGTCGAACGGACGGACGGACGCACATGAGATATGTTGTTAACTCGAGAACTATGTGGATGTGTGCTCGGCGCTTCGCCAGAGGGAAACCCGGTACTAGGCCTAAGTTACGTCACTGGGGAAGTTCTCTCTGTCTCTCTCGTACACACATACGCTCTCACCCACACTCTCTCTCTCTCTCTCTTTTCTCCATCTCCTACCTACAATATGGGTGGAGGAGGACTGACACCACTTCCTCCTCATCCCTAGAGATCTCGTCGAAAGGGGAGACAAGGAAGGAAGTATTCTAGAATGGGGAGAATCACCATAATGGGAAGACTGTAATGTTTATTTAATCGGTCGTTTGTCTCGAGTTACATCTAACAGCTGCTCGGGCCTTAAGTGTTGAGGAAGGACAAGCAGACGAAGGAAAAAAAACAATATGGATTTTAACCTGCACAAGCTACCTCAGTAAGCAAGGTTCTTTGGTCAGTAAAGAGAATTGGTATGGTGAAAAAAAAAAAAAAAAAAAAAGTTAATTATTTACATTCATGATTTACATTTTGAAAATAACCGGATACATGTTAACCAAAACATAAATTTCTAAAATGTTCCAATGCTAACAAAATTTTTATCGTACTTTAAGAGGAAATTGAAAATTCGCATAGTTATTTTTGTGCAAATCCGCGTTTTGTACTTTAAAAATTAAACTTTAACAAACATAATTTAACACTGGTACGGTATTCAAAAGTGAGATAAATTTTCTTACTTTATGTGTTCTCAAAGAAGTTGTTTCAACGTTTAAGAATATGGAATTTGCAGTTGGATGCATTGCATAATATCCGTTTTTTTTTTTAATGAAGTGTGTTAATTTTGTGTGGCGATAGATGGAAAATTTTAGTTACGTTTACCAGTAATGTAAATTTAGTGAGTTTATTAGTACCTTGATAACTGCCCTTAAGGCTCGGCATCAGTCGCCATATTAAATTATTTTATTTTTGCTCTTACTAAATTCTGAGAAGAAAAATGTGAAATTTGTTACTATAATATCAATTCTATTTACATTGAGCTACACATTGTAAAAAAACTTCATAAAATGTTTAGGAAGTAATTAACCTAAACACTGTATGAGACAGTTACTATACTGCCGCCTTGTAAACATGCAAACTTTTATAGTTGTTACAATACAAGTCTGGTAACTTCAGTATACATTTGACTGTTTTATAAAAAAGTTAAGATTACTGCCATGGATGTCTGGGAAACAATTATATCATACCAACTTTCTTATCGCTTCTATATGCACGTGTGGCAAGATCACAAACTATTTTTAGAGTGCAATTAAAGCTTCGTAGTTGAACTTTTAATGTACATTTAAGCCGCAAGTAGTCGAGCAATTTTTGTTATATTCCTAACTTGTTCGACTCATGTTTAAGAGGATCACCATATGGTGGGAGGTGAATGATTTGACCATTCGGCCACCGCGGCCTCAATTGTAGTGTAGTCAAAAGTAAACGTCTGGTGTTACAATAAACAATACTTTGAGATTCTAGATGACGGGCTCGCAGACCGCGTCGTAACTACAACAAGGGACATACCAACCACATATGTCACGATCGTAGCACGCTGTAACGACAGGAAGCTTAAGGGATTGAGCAAAAATATCAGTCAAGCGATTCAGCTCTTCCCAGTTAAGGTTAATTGTTATGTGACCGACGGCCTTAAGGCTGTGTTCCGAATACTCAACATTAGCACTCACACTCTCTCCAAAACAGAATTTCTGCTAATCATTTTGGAATACGTAGACGCTCGCTCTCTACTGTCAATATTGTAAACTCTGGTATCGTGCACCCAGTGGCTTGTTCTAAAATATTATTATTATTATTTGCCGTACCTTAGAATGTACTGCATGCAATGTGGTATCAGTAAACAAATATGCAATCCAGCAAACAACACGTGGAATACACGTAGTGTGTGTATAGAGTATGCATTTACAAACACTCGCTATCGACCGCTCACTAGGGACCCTGATTTTTCGCGAAAAGAATTTAGCCCCAGTTTGTTTCAGTGCCTTACGTGCACATCTGCAAATTTACTTCATGGTTATTGGCAGCGTGTCTGTGTGAAGAGCCGTATCTCATTTGACTGAGCCGATTACAAAAACTTTCCTGCAACACTACTCGTCTGTGATTTGCCGGTACACTCTCAAGGCTCGTGACAGTTAAAATTTAAGAAATCTTTCGCACCACACTTTCAGGGAGAAATATAAGTCCTTTCTGCTACAGAACCAGTTACAATAAACAATGATTACAAAGCCCATACAACTTTTTTTTCTTGACATTTTTACTTTTATATATTTTTTCCCCCTTATTTTTAGTTTAATATTTGTCTGTTTTACTCAAAATATTGCCATTTTAGTAATTATTTGTTCAATGTAATGTTACAATTATACTTTAAAACCTTGTAATGCTTACAGTCATAAGTTTAATGCAATTCTTTTGTAATAATATTGTAATATTCATAATTAATATTTGTTCATTAGTGTGAATAGTTTCAACTACGTACCAATTCAGCCTGAGGCTGAATTTGTACGTTATAAAATAAAATAAAATAAAATAAAATCCAATCGCTGACCACGAAGCAGAACTGCATATGCGCACGTAAGGCACGGAAACAAAGTGAGGCAAAATTATTTTCGCGAAAAACAAGGGTCCCTACCGATCACAGCTACGTTTTGAAGGGTTCTTCTTTGTTTTATGAATTCACGTCAAATGAAATTGGATTAAATTACAAAAACAAAGGGAAAATAATTTTACGTAGATTTTTTAACACAATTACGAACATTTTAAAATTTGAATACTGTGCAATATTAACTAGTCACACTGGTTCAAGTGTTTCTTGAAGCAACTTCCTAACGGGCCAGTCCGTGCTAGTTTGTACGAACAGAATATTTGTATTTAATGTGCCTACAAATGTTCTGTTGTTCGGAATGTGAAAAATTCGCATTTTGTTTTGTTAAGGGCACACGTAATAATTCAAACAACAGTCACTGTAACAGCCGCGATTGTCTGTAGACTTATTTGACACCTTCTATATGGCTCCGAGCCAATACTAAAGAAGTAAATAAATGCAGTCCCAATCATGTGGTACCGCTGTTATCAGCGAGTAGCCAATAAACATCTGCTGTCTGCTTCAGTAAACAGATACACTCGGAGCTATTCTACAGGCCAATGAACCCGCGAATTTTTCCGGTCTCTATTATGCCGGAATCACAATGGTGCGACAGAAGCGACACGGCCGTCGCGATACGAAAAACGAAATACGTCCGCCAATCAGCACCGAGGTTTTTGTAACATCAGCTCGACGCGAGTCCCGTATAGAAATTATATCGATATTATTCGAGCCGGAATTAATTTTGCGCCCAAATGTTGGTGAATCTGATGAGTTGGTAGTAAATTGCGTTTTTAAGACATCTTTTTGTTTGTTATCACAAGTAATTCATAACCTATTTCAACAAACGTGTAATCGTGTCATTATTTCGACACTTTGGAATGCCATTCGGTATTTAAAAATTTTACAAATAAAAGGGAAAAAACTGAGATACTGTAAACATCTGTGGCTGTAATACTATATGTTAGTGTGTAGCGGCACTGAACTATTTACATGAAATATTTTTTTTAGCATTTTTCGCGCGGTAGCCAAACTAAATGCCAAACGCGATGACGAAAATGTTAACTGTCGCGTCGTGCCCTTCGTGTCGCTTCTGTCGCGTCATTGTGAATCCGGAATTATGTTTTACGTATCGGCAAGGCGGAGTGTATATAGCTTCGTACTGAGACTGGTTGTAGGTTAGGAAGCTCAGTAGAATTAGTTTGGCACGGGACAATTTCTCCCGCTTGTTATATGCTGCTGTAGGCAAGGAGTGAACTTTATACTGGCGCTTATGTAGATAACTCGCAGTATTGCCAACCGTAGTATAATTATAGTATTTATCGTATAAATTTGATCTGCGGTAGTGTGTAGTATAGTAACACATTATACTACGGTAAAAAACAGTATATTTCATCTACAACAGTGTTTCAAAGATTTTTAGCGTATTCATACACTTACAAATTTAACTGTGGAGTAGGGAAATATAAAGGTATTAAAATACACTGTTGTCACATTTAGTAAAATATTTAAAAAAAATGTTTTAAAATACGCAGAGTTAATATGAATACCCGTCATATAAGACATTGAATTGCCATCATTAAAAATGTTTTATGTATTACTTAAAGTTAGTTGAAAGTGCGCACATGTGTGCCCTATTTGTGTCAGTTTCATATTTTAAAATATCATCTCGCAGCTTCCTAAGTGTTGAGAGTCTGTAGGCTATATATACGGTGTTTTCATGTTAACTGTTGTTTTCTCAGTTTAATGAAAAATGTTTCTGCCGTAGTATGATTTTGTATGGAAATATTAAAAATTTTGTAGTTTTGGAAGGTCTGTAATATATGTGCCTCGAAACTAGTTGGCGACACTGAGAACTCGGTTCTTTTCTGGATCCTGTGTCGGGAATTCGGCATACGTTATGTGTTTGTGTCGTCCAGAATGTTCTCTAATGTGTTTGCGGATTTATTTTGGACGTTGTGTGGAATAGTATGTATATAAAGCGTTGATATTGTTTTAAGTTTTAGCATTTCGCTGTTGGCGCAAGCTGTAGGCCATCCCTAACGGGGTTTTAATTTCTTAAAAAAATGCCGCCATGTGAGAACATGGGCGGCCCTCGTCCGAACACTTCCCCGGGCCGTCGACGGCCGTGATCCGAGGGCCGTCACGCTCGTGCGCCGAGTAGGTTCTAGCCGGCGATTGTTCGATACCCGCGTATGGGCCTGACCTCCAGGTCGCTCGTCCTAGGGCGTTTTCGAAAGTTCTCGAAGATAGGGTTGGTAAGACTACATTTCAGATTAAGGTGTTCGAAACGCTACCCGAGTGAAATTTACCCATGGATCGAATGTTCACCTCTTGATGAACTCCTCGTTTACCATGTTCGAGAACAGGGCAAGTGGCGGTTAACAGACGAATATCGCCATTTGGCGCGAAAAAGAATTATACAGTAAACATACCTAAACCTCAACGAAGTGAAACTGAATGCGCCGTGTTGCAAATATCGAAGAAACAAATATTATATGTAAATATAAACAAAATAACGCGCGAATAACGAGCTGCGGAAATTGCATTTAGAGAAAATAATTAACATGTGTAAAATACGTGTTTTTATATTCCCGCTAAAATTAAAACCCTGAACAGGCTTTCATCAAATCCTGGTGATCGACAAACCCTGGTGACGTGACTGGGATAACCTACCCAACTCTCGTGATCCAGACACTGTTTATCAAACTTGTCCTAGAGGATTGCGAACCAAAAGCAGACTTGCGTGAAAACACTCACAGACTCCCGTGCTACCTTGTTACATGTACAACTGGCCACTCACTGGAACAGCAGCCAATGTACAAGAAGCTGAGGATACAGTGTACACAGGACTGTGGAGTACAGGCGGCTGGTCTTTGAATCGCGTCATTTCCAGGTCTCAACTCATAACTAGGGATATGCGAAATTCGCTTTATTTTCTGACAACTGACTAAGCTCCAAGTGACTATATAGGCTCGTTCGACGTCTCCCGCTGGCCGATATTGTCGTGACTTGCCGCGGAGAATGCTTACACGATAGAGGCCAATCTCTGTAAAGACGTAACACACGTAAATGACAACACATAAAAGTTCGTGGCCAGTTGAATCGCAGATTATGCTCTGTTATGTATAGGAAAGTGAAGTTTTAGTTTGCTACCAATTGATAACGCGAATTTTGCATGCCTCGACTGATAACCATATGTAGCGGCACTTTTGATACGGGCGAACTTCGCCGCTTATTGGCTGCCCAAGGCTGTTGATACCAGCCTCGTGTATGTTTGACTCCTTCGTGTTGCGACAGGTTTCCTATTGGCCTGCTAGCAGAGCAGCCACCTTACTGTGATTGGCGGTGAGTGATTCCGCCATGTTGCTGGCCAGCGAAGCCATTTTGCTAGCGTATGTGACTGGATTCGCCGTCCTTACGGCTATTTCACATCTGTATTCCCAAATATTCTGTGATCATATTTAGAGGTGGTGGAAAATCACGTCGATATTTTTTTCCAACGTATTCTCCAAATCAGTGTATCGTCCTATGTATTGTGTAATTTGGCGACGGTTATGTGGCACTCATTAGTTGTTTTACAGATGTATCATAGACGTTCGGACGTAGAGCACAATAATTATCATTGGCCCATTCAGGGTGGATCTAGGGTGGTGCAGGGGGGGGGGGGGGAGAAGCAGACTGCCCCGGACACCGCTGGTGGTGCCGAAATTTTTTTACTTGGGAATGAAATGTAAATGAGTGCAAAAAAAGATACAATATCTACCAATATTTAGACGTTTACTAGTTTTTGTTGGTTGTATTTTCATTAACCTTGAACACCATACAATGTTATAAATACAGTATTTATAATTAGAATACACACTTAAAATACTGCAAATTGTAGCTAGTGAGTACAGGTTTTATGTTTTTCTACTAAAATGTTATACTTTTATCTACGCGAGCGCGAAACAACGTATGCAAGATACGTTTATTACTGTTGGGTTGATTGGACTGATGGGAAATGGTGACTGAGGGGGGGGGGGACAAATCACAATTCTTGCCCCGAGCGAAGGAAAGCTTAGATTCTTCCCTGAGTCAAATAGGAACTCAACAGTAACGGAAGAAAAGCGTCAGAAATGAATACATTAGGCCTACATTGACGCCCAGCAGTTAACTTTTCTCGCGATAAATCACCATACTATACCGTCCAGGCACTTTACCGCAGAGACGAAAGCAGAGGGACAAATGACGCCCTGTGGCTGTTCCCCGGCTCTCTCGACAGGTCTAGTAGCCTACCTCATTCCAAGAACGTACTCATGTGCGCTCTTGACAATAAGAAGAGCACTCTCGCTCAGTCCGTGACTCCGAGGGAATACTTCACGGCAACGAGGTACTCGTCTTCTTCCGCGGTTCTGTCAGCTGTCGCGGCAAGTCTTATGCACGTCCTCTGGTACCGCCATGCGGTGACGTTCTGGATCCGGGTGTTTCGATCCCGGGGGTAGATTTGTGGGTTCTCAGCCCGCCTTTAGAGTCGAGTGTATGTACGCAGCCTTATGCAAGAGCCGGAAAACCTGCGCTAGATAATTTGTTTTTTTTCGTCCGTTCAGGTATATTCTACGTGATGACGTCGTCGACTAAGAATGAGCATATTGCCAGCACTGGGTACTTTCTGGACGTTCACGATAATGTGAACACTTTTAAATATTCAGTTGTTAACTTTTATTTTCAGCTACTTAAAATGTAGGCCTAATGTTATGTTAAGAACTATTGGAACAATATTTATCACTCATTAATAATAATGTTCAGGGCTTCATAAAAATACACTTTACCTAGAATAACATACCAATAGACTACGTCGAAGAGGATTTCAAACACAAAAGAACTACACAAAGGGCAGGTACTATCTACTGTACATAACATCTACGAAAGTAATCGTATAATTGAGAAGACGTATGTCTTCATGCATTCTATTATGTTATATATCGGGCATATAGCATTATCTACCGAATGTACTACTGAGGTTTTTAACCACCCTGTACAGACTCAACATTAGTGTTTACAGAATCATATGCTAGACTGTGCGACGTTAAAATTTAAAAGGCTATAGAAAATATTCGGCGAATAACATGTTTATTACGTCACATAATTTGATAGCAGTATTCCTTTGTACGTTACGTTGTAACGAACAAAAGGTCGAATTTGCCATGTACAAATGGTACATGGTAAGACAGAAACAATATATATGCGAAATACGGCAAGTCATTAAAATTTATAACGTTAAAAACTAAAAAAAAAAAAAAAAATTGGAAAAATAACGTTGAAAAGAAAGCAACAGTCAATTAGAAAAGATTGGTCATTTCAGATGATATTCAAATCGCATCGCGCCCGCAACACCACGCAGAGTTCAGTAGATAGTATTTAACGTAAAGTAACATTTTTGTTTATTGTTTAATAAAAGGATCTATGAAAAAAAAAAACATAATTTTACAATTTATTCCTAATCCACGCAAATGTGTGATTACACGTTGCATTACAGCGGGCTTTCAAACTACACGAATTCCATGGAATCACACCCTAGTTGGCAACACTGCTTAACATGCACCTCTAACTCCCCTTCTGTTTATAGTATTGGCACGATGTTAAACCGTTAAAATAAAATAATAACAATAAGTAGGGCCATGAACTTTTCGCGAGAAGGATTTTGTCCCAGTTTGTTTCAGTTGTCTTGCATTCACATCTGTAATTCTGCTTTACAGACAGTGGTAGGATGTTTTAACTCTTACGTGTGATTATGCTCTACCTTCATATTACAGACGTGTGGTGTTGCTGTAACTTTATTGTGAATGGCGAAGTCAAATGAGAGACGTCACCAATAACTATGAAGGAGGATGTGAACGTAAGGCGCTAATTTCGATGCCCAAACAATAAGGAACGTGACGAAACATATAATTTCTGCTAAGTCATACATAGAGCCCACGATTTTTGGTGAAAAGAATTCTGCAACAATTTGTTTCAATACCTTGTGTGCACAAACGCAGCTCTGCTTCTTGAGTATTGGCAGAATGTAGGCGTGGCTCATTTGACTAGTGCCAGCAGGGACAAGGTTACTGCGACACCACACGTCTGTGATTTGCGGGTAAAACCCCGAGACGCTGAGAATTTACAACAGCCAATCGCTGACCACGAAGCAGAGCTGCATGTGTGCACATGGGGCATTGAAACAAATTGTTGCAGAATTCTTTTCACCAAAAATCGTGGGCTCTAGTAATACATTTTTAAGCTTTTTTTTTTTTTTTAAGAATAGAAAAATCAATTAACTTTGCAATGAATTTCGTCGGCGTCTGTGGCAGTTGAGACAACCAAAGTTTCGGCATCGTGTTTTGGTAACACATGTCTTGAAACATTGTTTCACGCGTATGTCGCTTGGTGAAGAAACAAGGGTGTACTGGTTTGACAGCATTCTCTTTTTTTTTATCTAATATAACCTTTTTTTTTAGCTGTCGCGTTTATTTGTTTAGTGACTCCTTCCTCGTTTCACCGAACTAGTTCGGCAACTCTGGCGGTTGTTGTCTCGAGGGAAGCGCGTTGCTTGCGCGGGAGTAGTTCTCCAACAAGACGATAAAACACCAGGTTGGAGAAAGTTGCCAGCGATCGGTGTCACAACCCCGTCAAGAAGTAGAAGACGCGAATATCGTGCCGTAGATTACGGAGATACGATTATGTTTCTGTTCTATTTTTGCTCTTCTGGCCAGACCCGGTAATTAAGGGTTTTCAAATGCGATAAAAGCATATCTTTAGATTTTTATGAAATATCGTTAGTTTTGTAGACGATACTTGTGAGTGCAGTTTCCTCTTACAAAACAATTTTAGCTCTCATAATTTTCTCATAACGGTGCGTCAAATTCAAAATTTGCTTGTTACGCTGCCATGCAAAGAGTGAAAACCAATCATCCTAATTCACTGTGAACTTACATCCTATGAGCTATGATATAAAACATTAAAGAACCCACAATGCCATATTTAAAATTTTTTTAAATCATAGAAGTACAGAAAAATTTACACAAATTCAAAATTTTTTTAAAAATACAATAATAGTTCGCGTTATGTTTCTTAATGTTTTATTACGTATCACATGACATGTTATTTCACTGTAAGTTATTTCATTTACATAAGTCAACTTGTTTTCACTATTTGCATGGCTGCAGAATATGCAAATTATGACTTTGACGCACCTTTATGAGAGAACTATACCACCTAAAATTGTTTTGTAAGAGGAAATTGCACTCACAAGTACCGTCTGCAAAACTAACACTATTTCACATAAATATTTAACTATGATTTTATCGCACTTGAACACCCTTAAGCGAATCGCCCGGATTAACTCTAGGCGTATTTCGGCCGTTGAATCGGCAACTAAGTCAATGAATTCGATGGTTCGGTGCTTGTGGCCATTAGTTTTGTTGTAAACGCAAAGTAAAGAATATACCAGTGTTTGCCATTCTTGGTTATCCGGCTCCGGAGGTAACTGGAAGTTGGTTTTATGTTTTTTTTTGTATATTTCTATGCAGCAAGAACTACAATTATTCTTTTGAACCAAATATTCTAATGAATTTGTATACTTGTGTACTGAAATGGAATAATATTTTATTTGCAAAAATTGACTAAGTTTTTAGATATGTATGATTAACCAATCACTTTTAATATTTTATATTCTGTGGTAAGGTATACTTTTGCAGCTTTGAAGTAATGGTAATGATTTCCTTGAAAAGGTTTTCTGGAAACAACGAGGTCAATAAAACTGTATTTTCCGTTTCTACGACTGACAAAATTACAACAAATGCAAATATTTAAATTTCCTCCTGACGGTAGCCAACTTTGGTAACCAACGTGCATTTACATGCTTGTTGTAAGCGTAATAGTTTCTTTGCGTTCACTGACTGGTGTTAATTGTTCAACTACAAAAACACGTTTATTGTCTCTATTACGAAGGTCTCGTTATGTACGTGGTTTCCGCATTTTGACAGTTTCTGTCGAAACCTGGATTTTGAAACTGGGACGCACAACAAAAATTGTTCCAAGTAAGTTGGGGAAAGATTTCGGCAGTTCTATTCGGAGAAAAGTGGCCGTGGACAGGTTTGCAAAACTTTTTCTTCCAGGAAACCACAGTTCAAAACAGTTGCACTGAAATGTATGGTTATCAGGAGAGAACTGACAAAATGTAAGACAGATTTAATCATAAAATGACACTGGTTCTCTAGATTTTGTCTTCCTGGTATCACAATAGGACGAGTAACCGTTTCAGATAACGTCAAAAAATGTTGACATTTTGAAGGCACTTACTTCTTGTGTTTTTTCTTGTTTAATTCAGTGTAGGTCAGCATTATCAGTTCTAAACTGAACCTCATATATATATATATATATATATATATATATATATATATATATATATATATATATATATCACCGCATGTACTTTTAATTTTGTCTTGTGTCGTGACTGTCGATAGTTAGATGTTGAGAAAAACTGTCAAGTGTATCTGAAGTTTTACGAAACAAAGAATACCTACGTAGCGAACAGTTTGTCAGTACAACATTTGAAAGAACACCAGCATTTACTGTCCCGCGGGTATTTCTGGCAATACTGGAGTACGTGTACTACTGCTTGCTGCGCGTATGTCTGGCAACAATGGGGTACGTGTACTGCTGTTTGTCGCGCGTGTCTGGCAACTCTGGATTACGTGTACTGCTTTCAATCGCGCGTATGTCTGGCAACACTGGAGTTGGGGACCTACGTGTGTTGCTGTGTGCAGCACGCTCGGAGTGGAGTGCACTGATGTGAGGATGAATCAGTTACGGAATGCAAGGTCGGAGAAAACTATAGTAGCTGGAGTAAACTCGCCCGCCAAAGACGACGTCTGCCATGATGCCTGACAGTGGTGTGGCGTGACTGTGTTGCAAGGTAAGCTGTACTTTGCGACGACTGTATAAATTCATGACTTT
>PNEQ01031006.1:21933-55816 GCA_003012365.1 Medauroidea extradentata
GTCTGTTTGGCTCCTGCATGTTACTACAGGTTTCCTATTGGCCTGGCTGCCGACTAGCAGAGCAGCTGCCTCACGCTGATTGGCAGTAGGTGTTTCCGCCATGTTGCTGGCCAGGGAAGCCATTTTGCTGGCGTGTGTGACTGAGTTCGCCTTCCTGCCGACTATTTCACTTCTGTATTCCTAAATATTCTGTGACTTTACTATCGATAGTGACGAGGCACGAGTGTGATGCCACTTTGGAATTTGTACAGACGTCGCGAAATACAGCTTACCTTGCAACACCTCCATGCCACGCCACGCCACTTTTGCCTGACTACTGAACCATTATGGCGTTCTGAACGTCCTGGATTCGCTAACTTTGATTTGTCCTTGAATAATGTTTCTGCATTATATAAAGGGCCGTGCATAATTCGCGTTATTTTCTGCCAACAGACTAGACTCCGAACGTCTGTATTCCCGTTCGGCGTCTCTCTGTGGTACACAATATCATAACCTGCCGCAAGGAAATTTTTCTGTCAAATGATTAAAAGTTGTACGTTAGAGTGGCCAACCTTCCATAAACCGGTCACATACGTCAATTACATCACATAAGCAGAGCTGGTAATTTTTTGTGAGAAGAATTATGCAACATTTTGTGTCAGTGCCTCACGTTCACAGCTGCAGATCTGCTTCATAGTTATTGCTGCGTGTCTTCGTTGAAAGACGTTTCTCATTTGACTGCACCAATTAGACTAAGGTTACTGTGATTCCACACGTCTGTGATTTGCAGTAAAACCTTAAGGGAGAGTGTTAGACAATTTTATTGTACTTTCAGTTTTGAACCATAAAATTTTTTGTAATTGTGTTATCAAAATTTTCTCTTCGACAAAGCATAATATATATTATTGGTAAACTGCTTGATATAAATAATAATGGAATTTTTCGTTAATTTGTCATGCGGAATCACTGCAAAAGAATTCTTGAAGGTACCCTACAATTCTTTTGCAAATATTCTGCATGACAAATTGACGAACGATTCCATTATTATTTATACCAGCCAGTTTACCAATAATATATCCTATGCTTTGTCGAAGAGAAAAATTTTGATAATACAATTAGAATAAAGGTGATGGTACAAAACTGAAAATATAATAAAATTGTCTAGTAGGCCTACTCACCCTTAAGACATTTTATCAAAAAAACATAGCTGCAGTTGTGCTCATATGGCACTGAAACAAACTGGTGCAGAAATCTTTTTACCACAAATAGGGGTTCCAATCCTTTGATAATCAGCAACATATTATTGGCTTGGGGAGTGTGTGCTGTAAAGAGAAACTAGCCAGCTGATACCAAGTGTTGAAAGATGTCCGCCTCGGTAGCTGTATAGGCCTATAGCGCATTTGAGTCCAAGAAGTGCGGAGAGATAAGGGCGACACAGCATGGACGTCTAGCTTCCTCCTAGCCTCTAGGCGCATGTCATTGAACTGGCGTGCAGTCTTCACGCTGATATCTCGCCTCTACGAGACATCCAAGGGAAACACATTTTAGTCATTTTTGGCCTCGTTAACGTAAGCTTCAAAGATGAATGGTAGACGTGAAAAATGTATACACACGTGTAATGTTCTTTGAGTGTTATTCCTAAGCAGACTTCACTCATGTACGTTGAATAGTTGTCGAATAAACGTGTAACGGACGAAGTTCTACACTCTTCTCAGGTGGGAGAGGAAGGGGGGGGGGGTGGAGTTGTGGCAGGTGCCCACCCTGAATCAGCGGGCTGGTTGAATCTACAGTTTTTTGCGCCGCTGCACCAGAATAGACTCCGCATAAAGCACGTCAAAAATAACGTATAGGCGTACTTTAATGACGCCTATGTTAGACTAAGCTTCGAACAGGCACCCCAGGTAGCACTGATTTAGACTTTATTTAGTTGCACTTTTTATAATAGACTTAGGCTAGATAGATTCTTCAACACACTAAGTCTGCGGAATCTGTGGTTACAATCAGTGAAATACTAATCTCTGAAATTCCAGTTAACAATCTGCTTCGCAGTGATGAACCTGGATAATTCACTGAGAATCGACAGGCACATGAAATTCACTAAGATTATGTGGAAATCACAAATCAGTAGAATTTAGTCAACGAAACAATCAGCACGGTTTTAGTTGCTCATTTTTGACAGAAACAACTGGAATTTCAGCAGAGTGGTTCATTTCTCACTTATTCATGTTTACAGTGAAAAATTTGTAACAAAATTTGCACAGATGTGCGTAAAATTAATTAGAACAAATTTTCGTTAACAGACTAATGCACGAAATTACATGGTCCGTCATGATATCATGTTTGCGGGTAAATCGTTTTCAGTGGGTTGGTTGGCGAACCTGAGCGCTAGACAATGTCTGCCAGACCGAAGCATAAAGCCCCGGCCTATGCGGGGTAAAGATAATAATTGCATCTGCGCGCCTCGGACTAATAATAATGACGTCCGGCAATTGACGCGATGTATTCAGCATCCTACGCCACACCCCGCAACAACCTGCTTCAATTTTTAATGACGTCAACGATAAAAAAAGTTTTCAGGAAACATAAACGTTGTGGAGCATAGAGAAGTCGGCATTTGTTACGACTTCCTGTGCTCGCTAACGATAAAGCGCTCCAGTCGCTAGTGCAGGAAGTATAAATACTGCCGGCAAAGTCGCCCGAGGGCTTTTATTTCCGCCGGGAGCGGGGCGAACATTGTCGGGATGTAAGGGCCTGTGGGTGGGAGGGGGAGGGGGGGGGGGGTGATCCCACAGGCCACTTACATGGTCGGCTGACGCGGCCGTGGCGAATGATCGCGCTACGGCCGAGCGAGTTGTTGGTCGGGCTCCTCCGAGACAGAGGGTTCGCTGACCTTGAGTGTAGATCACGCTGTGGTGATGCCCCCTCCTCCACCCAACATTCTCTCCCCCTCCCCCCCTTGGGGTCAAATTCACGTAAATAATACTTATTGGTATTACTTATTAAAACCGATGTTACGACGTTATATAAGAAATTATTGCTAGACAACGATTAGACATATGTTTTCTTTAGTTTAATTACATAAGCATTTTAAACAAATTAGCTTCATTTTAATACTTACAAAAGTAGCCGTAAAATGCTTCAGAATCGAAAAAAAAACTGCTTCGAGAACCGATTATAACAGCGGTGTCAGTGGCGCGCTGCGACATCTTGTAATTCTCTGGAACTGCTGATTCAAGCCGACATAGCCGGGCTGGATGCTAGCCTAACTGCGGATTCACAACCGCACTTAACGTACGTACGAACACACGCACCTACGTTAAGTATCAGAAATTGAATTCACAATAACTATTAATCTAGAAATACGCGGAAGTTGTTTATGTCATAACAAAATGTCGGAAATATATTTATCGTACCTAATTTTTATTTTTGGATGCGAATTAAATAATTTATGACCACTAGATAAATTATTTCTTAATATAAAATAATATTTAATCGAATGTTACGTTTGTACTTGCTGCATTCACAACCACCACTTAGCGTACGTAAGTACGAAGTAGATCAACTCTGTTCCGTACGTACGCTACTTGATGATTGTGAATCCAGCTTAACAGTCGGAAATGCACTGTTGCCGTGTTTTTAGAGAGAGGGTGGGGGCGTTTGTCGCGTGTGAACTGAGGTTAACTTTTCTACAGGATATATAGAAAGAAAATGTGTTTTCTTATGGGAGAGTTTGACATAGGGAATAATACTGCCGCTAGTTTCGCTGCTATCGCAAAGGGACCAGTAAAATACGAAACTGTGGTTAAATTCAATTTAAATAGACTTGGAAAGGACAAAAGTTATTTAAATTAATTTTAATGTGAAAATGAACCGATTTCGCGTTTTAAATTATCAACTTTATGTAACATAAAATTCAGGCAAGCTCTGTAATGGGTCTGTTTGCACTCATTACCGATACCAGCGCTCAAGCGGCAGAAATTTTCCCTGTGTCAATCTTTTAACCCTGATCTTTCTACCCTGTAGTAGAATTAACCTTAGTTGAACCCAAGGGAGTTTGACGTCACTCGTGAAATGCGACATTAATTTCACGGTCAAATATCAGTGTTTCTTAGAATGTGGTTTGAGTTCCCTGTGATTATCGGGACAATACTTCTGCATCAACTCGTTTCAAGCCTTACATGCACGTCTGCATTTTTCCTTCGTAGCGAGTAATTGGATGTTTTGTGTTAACTCTCCACCCGCAAATCACAGACGTGTGGTGTTGCAGTAGCCTTAGTGTGATTGGCGTAGTCTAATGAAAGAAGCCACTTCACACAGATTCGCTGCCAATAACCATGAAGCCGAACTGCAGACGTGCGCTTAAGGGGCCCGCCTCGTGGCACATGTGTTTGTGTGAGTGAGGTATGGTGCTAAGGGCGACGTCATATGGGCCATACAACGGTGCGTCGCCTCTACGCTTAAGGCGTGCAGTCTTCGCGAAAAAACAAATTTCCTATGGGACTTGAAGTGGTGACCCTATTGTTTTATTTACGAAATCACTTTACTTAAGTCCAATGCACTACCCTTAAGTGGTTTTACATGTATTCGGCTAGTATATTTTCCGCTATAGAAGCCTGAAAACCCCATTTTGACCCATTTTGACGTGCCCTACAAGGGGATTTCTAATACGTGTGTTGTCTTGAAAGTACTTAAGGGCAGTCGTCTGAAGTGTGTGTTCTTTTCGTAGAGAAACGGCGTGAACACACGTGTATTAGTTTCGGTATAAAACTTTTTCTTCAAACACGCTGCAGTGTGATTTTATGGCAATGAGGCGGGCCCCTTAAGGCACTGAAACAAACTGGGGCTGAATTATTTTTGCGAGAAGTTCGTGGCTCTAGTGATCGCTCTCCGGCGTGGTCTGTCCTTAACATTTTGCGTACCGGGAATCGTGCCGGACGATGTTTCTGGTCGGCGGGTTTTCTCAGGGACGTCCGGCCCGTTTCCCCGCCCTGTCGGCGTCGCTCCATGTAGGGCCTCTGGGCCAAATATGTGCCTACGGGCACCCAGTAGTAAAGTATGCACTTCGGGGTAGGATAACTTGACCCTCAGGTACATAGTCCATAAGTCGTTTAGCTATTTATCTTACCAAACCACGAACTCCGGAGTTGACATCGTGAGTGATTGCTTGCATGAATGTACGTATGACTGAACTTACTTAGCTTTAATTATATCCTTCTATCTTGTTTTTTAAAAAGATAAGGTAAGTGGGCTTTGCGTCTCGTCGACAGCGAGGTCATTATAGACGGTGACACAACTTGGTACAATGACAGGAGCTGGGAGAGGAGTCGTCCATGGCCTTTGTTTAGAAACCATCCCAACATTTGCCTGGAGCGACTTCGGTAAACCATGGAAAACCGAAATCAGGATGACCGGAGCCGGGGATCGAACTCGGGTTCTCCCGAACACGAGTCCATCGCGTTACCGTTGTTTTTTAAAATACATTTTTTTCAAGTGCCCTGTTCAGCTGTTCAGCATGGTTGTTTCTTGATGTAAACATGTAGGCTACTCTTGTTAGTGTAGCTTCTTATTTAAATTTTTATCTCTATAAAAAGTTCCATATCATTCAGAATAATTGTACACAACAGTTGAATGGGTCCAGTGTAAGGAAAGGGCAAATATACCTCAACTGCGCTTAGTGAATATGATATTATTATTATTTTATTAAAGTTAACATACTGATTGAATTATTTTTCCTTCTTGTTCTCACGAGTACTGTTATTATTTTTGTTCTCAGGTATGTACACTTCCTGGGGCCAATAGATGTCGAAGGCATTTCTGGTTGCAGTGCTCTTGGTGGTAGGGGAAACGTTTCTCTGCCAAGCAGCCAAAAAGACAGAAAGGGCTTGGTGAGTCCGGATCAGTTTTTATTGTTATAAAGCATATGTACTGGATGTAATTCACCGCACTTGATGTGTGAAAACAGAGCAACGATAAGGGATATACTGCCACGCTCGGCGATAACCGCATCGCCTTTACACATATTGACGTGCAGTGTTCTCGTAGTGGTCGTTTTCCTATTGGCCTTCATGAGAGAACTTTATATTTTTATTCAAGGATACTCTGTATAGGTTTTTTGCACTTTTGAAGACTGTTTTGTCAAGAATAATGATAGTTAAAAAATAAACTATGGCCTCATACTTCACCTCGGGAGAAAATAATTATTACCCACATTGTAAGACAGCCGAAGTAAGAAAAATTCTATCCATAAATTTAAAAAAATACTTATTTACAAAATACGTAGGTAGTTCACTTTAAATCTCATAATAAACGATGCATTTATGTAACGAATTTGTCCAGCTTTGACACACTTTATCACACCCAAGACGATAACTTCAGGAATTATGGTTATCATTATTTACGCCCGAGGTCTTCATATGTGAATCTGTTTCTTTCGAAAATTGAAAAGGTATTAGTCAAATGAAGCAAACCTTAGGTAGCCAGTGACTTAGGTCGTTTCGAAACCACGCCGTATATTTTGCGTGCTTGAAAATATCAGTACAAAACACTGACCAACGCCCATCTCGTACCGCTTGGCCAGGGTTCGAATTCTGGTTCGGTAATGGCTGTTGTGTTGTCTCTACACCTCACTTCACCCTCATCGGCTCTTAAAAGACTTTCTTGTTAAAGGGCCGTTAAACTCTCTCACCTCACCAATATTATACCAATCGTTAGGTTCACGTCTGATGATCAAGGAGAGAAAATGAAAGAATTAACCTTTCGAAATACTGACTGATTTCCTCTGAAAACAAAGTGACCCAAATAGCAAACATCAACTGGCCCACTTGTGCAAATCTGACTGTGATAAGCAGCCCATAGGCAGTAAACATTCGAAATGCGCCCGTGGTCACATGTGGCATACATGATGCATAATTAAATCACCCACACATTAACCACAAGTGTACCACAAGCATTCTTAATACACTCAGATGCTTGTGGGTTATTTGCTAAGTCTGCTTGTGGACCGTACACTGAAATATGTCAGTCTTTTTAAAATAAGCTGCTCACATTAAAAATATTTCCGTGTAACTACAAACATATTTACTGACATGGCCTGATTAACAACCATTCCAACAATAGTAGACGATCATACTAGCGAACGTTGGCCGCATCTGCCAACAGTTGGCCAACAAAAAATGATTGTATTTGGTACTAGGGGATTCATACATAGTCTGTGTATTCCTAACGCTGTTACGCGTACATTTACATACATTTTAGATAAAATTTTGTAAAAGAACCCAGGGTTTCAAAGAGAAACTTCCAGCTCGCAAACCCGTACAACGCAGTTTAATACGTTTAGTTACATTTATATTTTCGGTGTGTAAAGTAAGGCACAGTAATTTTAAAAGTGGTACTTTATAATATGGTACTGAGGTGATGGCTTTCCTTGCAAAGAAAAATTCAGGAGAAATTTTATATGTACAACTAAGTTTTCAAATGTATAAGGAAACGAATGATGGAATGGTTCCTTAAGAGTCTGCGTCACCTCTTTTGTTAATAATATTAATTTTTGTTTAATAAATGAAGGATGTGATTAATAACCGGCAATGTTTCTTTATAGAAACGTTACATTTTACTATTATTTGCGTATTATTGGATTAAATCGGGACTGGGTCGTATTTAGTGTTAATTATTTGGTGAGATGTAATTTTATCTTAAAATGTAAATTACCTTAATTAGTTCATAGTTACGCTTTAGTTTTTCAAATGCAATGTACGTAACGAAATGTAAAGTAATTAGTTGCATCCGTATATAAATATTTCCAATAAAATCTTTCCAAAATTGTAATCAGGAAGGAATTAAGAAAATTCAGCATAATAAGTGACACGGGCTGTCAACAAAGCCCATGGTCTCCTGTCCTTGTGTAATGTTGTGTGCGACCGTCTCTAATGACGTCACTGTCGACGAGACGAAAATCTCAATGAAATTAAAACCAAGCGCTTAATTTTGGCATGGACTGAAAGGCTATTCAAGCACTGGCTATTAATTATCTTCATAAGCCAAAATGTAAGTTAAAGCTACTGGTTCCTATAAACACAGCAGTACTAAGAATCGAACACAGAACCTCCTAATGCGAGAGGAGGGAATAATGAATGAAGTTCGCGTGGCGCCGTATTCCCCTCGAAGGCTTTCCAGTGCCGGAGGCTCGCGTTATGGCATCGCCGCCAGATAGTGGTGTGGGTAGGGGGAGGGGACTAATAATGGCCCGAACGTCAGGTATATAATTCACCGCTAGAAATGGGCGGTATTGATTGGCGGGCCCCGGCGGGACTCGAACCCCCGCGCCTCAGGGGGAGCACGGTAGGAGGATTGCTAATTCACGCAGTAATGACAAGTGGAATTATTGGCTACCGGCAGGGGACTGACGGACGGCAACTAAACCCTCCCCTCTCCCCCCTCCACTCCTGGACAATCCATCCTAGATGGATACGCCCACCTCCCCTCTTCTTCATCTCCTGCTACGACCACCAAGGTTCCGCCACAGGGAGTACACACACGTGCCTTTCGACCCGATAATAATTTTTTCACGTGTGTGTTAGCACAGGCTATCATATTATCCTCCCCCCTCCTCTCTCCCTCCCGAGATCAATCACACGCACAACTCGCGGCAAACAGGTTTCCCGGAGATGTGTACATGTTTGCGTGGAAATGTGCCTAGGTTTCGTAACCGAGGCGTTTATTGCGACTCCACAGTGTGTAGGGCTCGTTACACGAAGGGCAGGCTAGCTCTTCTTTAATAACATATTTCGACGTTTATTTTATTCCGACAAGTCAAAAGAAGTCCAGACAACGATGTCTACCTCAGTGTGTGTTTAATTTCCCTCTTGGATTTGCTCGTCGTTGCATGAAAACGCATAAAATTACCGCATTTGACGAACCAACTTCAGAAATTTTTCTTAGTGGTGCGTATGCCTGACGCCACATTACCATTATTTTTATTGTTAATTCATTTTCTTAGACATACTTAATTACTTATTATTTTCAGCATTTAAAATTGCATAAATAATGTCCTGTGTATGTTTATTTTTGACCAAACGAGAGCTATATTTACATTCAAGCTAGTAAAAAGTTTTTAAGTAATGTGTAATCAACGTGCATTTTATTATTGTTTGTTTTGCATGTTGAAATAATGTTTTTATGATCGAAAACTAGAAGTCAACTTCTATCATATTAGGACATACGACATAACGCAAAAGTTCTAATTAGTGAACATTGTTGTTGTCTTAGCACACGGGAGTTTCAGACAGAGATGTAAAGTCAGAGGGTCACGTACACCGATCAGTGTACCATTTAGGACATCAGCTGGAATAGCGTAATTTTTATTGGCTGTGTGATTTATTTCCCGAAATAACCACCGGCGCCAATAGCACAGTGGGACTGTTTTAAGACCACGATTTGTAGTTTTATTCTCATTGGTCCAAATACACAATGTATTTGAAAAAATCGAAATACTGTGCAGGTAAACAATGTACAAACGTATGTAGTTTTTTGCAAAATAAAGCATAGTTCTCCAGCAAAAAAAAAAAAAACATTTTGCTTCAATTTGACTTATCTCTTAACAAATATGTAATATTTTTGATACAAAAAATATGAAAAACCGTGTGTCAAGACAATGTAGCGATTTTTCGATATCTGTATTATGTTGTTTTTCCAGAAATAGTATCTAATGCATCGTTAATCTTCTAGGCATGCCTATGCTTTCTTACGGACGTCTTGAAAGTCCGATTTATTTGGTGACGTAACCGTTAGGTCTGCTGGCAATTTTTTCAAGCACTGAATTAGTAAAAAATGAAGTCAGCTCTACAAACGTTGGTAGATGTGCTAGTGCCCTACAATGGTCGTAAGATGAGTCAGTTTTCCCGGTTACAATTTCGAAATTCCGCCGAATGTTCAAATGAACACGACTAGATATAAAACTTTTGTCAAAATTTAGACGAAACTGGTGCAGTAAGGTAGTTTTATCATAATATTGCTTTTTTGTTAGTTAGTGACTTTTTTTACATTGAAACGTACAGCTCATATTTCCGAAACTGTATTACAATCGGCTAAAAATTCCGCTGAGTAAAATTCTCCCCGCTGAACATTTGAAAAGCCGTGAAATTCGGTCATGAAGTCGACTTAGTTGGCAACATTGTCGTGAGTACAAAATGGCTAAACAAACTCGGAGCTGGTTGAAAGCAAACACCATTGTCAAGACGCGAGTTATTACACGGGGTCAAGCACCGGGGCCGTCAAGGCGACACTGCAAACATCTACATTGTGACCGGCCAGAACAATACCGGTGCGGGATTTTGCTATCGTAAACTTCCCCGCGGCGCGGAGAACGGGCGCAGATAGCAAAGGCAGGCGGTAAACAAACTATACGAACTGCTCCGCGCGCTTCTATTGTTTTTGCGCTCGGTTCACTACACGACACCAAGGAGCATTGCCCTAGGGCGGGAGATGGATTTCAAGTGGAAGTTTCCTTAAAACTGTGTATTTAATAACTACGTTAATCCATAACTTTACTGCTACGTTAATTGTGTAAAAAGCAAGCTAAGTAGCAAACAGAGAATGTGTTAACTTTCAAGACCATATCGTCAGTGAAACTGCTATATGTTATGCCCCACAGTGCTGGATGTTTACTGAAAACACGCACTAAAACCTAATGGAATGTTGCACAATTTTTATTTCCCTCAAAATAAATTTAGATTACTTATTTTATTTTAGGTGTAATGATATAAACATTGGAAACTACATGCTTAAACGCTCAGACGAAGACCATATTTCTGTAGGTAACTTGGTAGATAGTATTACAGATCGGTTAGGATGGAACGATGAGACAATTTCCTCAAATACAAAAGTATTTCAATGTCATTATTATATTATATTAGGTATATTAGTTAAATATGTCACATTCGTTGTCAGAATATAATAATAGTAATTTTTTTTTATTTTTAAACAGAGAAGCCACACAATAAAATGGAGTACATTCCTAGAAGATAGCAGTTGTCAATACTTTTATTATGCTGTAGACTATAACTTTAACAGCGAGTCAGGCGGGAGAACTTTGACTTTCAACAATTTAGTATTCTCTGTTTCGTAATACTTCAGTACGTTTTGACAGCTACTTACGGACTAAAATTAGGGCCACGAACTTTTCCCTATGCCTATCTCTCCCGGAAGAAACACATTTTACTTTCTAACCTGTAGTTGAAATAACTTTACCCCAAGTATCCTGAAGATCCTTGGTCTCCTGTTACAAACAGGTACACCAATTAAAAAGTCGTGCCGTCACAACTGTTAGATTTTACTACTGTTATTCGAATCAAAGTATAAAGAATTAATTTCTCTATATGCGTGATGATAAAAGGCGGATTTAATATAAAGATATGGCATCGCCTAAACATTACTGCATTTGAAATACATTTTCGTCTCTAGGTTGCACAATTGTTGTCAAACTGATTACAGATGCTTCCTTTTTTGATGGATGGCTAGAAATAAATAGGCCTGCGTATGCACGCTGTAAGTTATTCGTCAAACTGTGGCATTATGTTTGTTTTCGGAAACAAGATAACCTAAGAACTAACCAGATGAGCGACGTACTATTTACAACGCATTGCTAATTGTTAAGTATGCGGTATTTTTACGTTGCAACACGTTGAAAATACTCGAAGCAGTAGTTGTACTGGCTGTTTCTACGTCCCTCTAAGTTTAGTTATTACGTTTGTTGCATATATATTTTAAATTCTAACAAACAGAAAGCTCGCATCTCCACAAATATTTTAAAACTTATGGATAGAGCCACTGATTTTTTGTGAAAAGAACGTTGCAACAACATGCTTGTTAGCAGTGTATATTTATGCAAATACGTCACTAATTTGACTGTGCAAATCAGACCAAGGTTACTGCGACATCGCACGTCAATGATTGGCGGGTAGAACCTACGACGCTGAGAGTTAAAACATCCCATCGCTGTGCACGTTAGTGAAAGAAATACACAAACTTCAAGAACAGAAGAAACGCTTTTATTTTCCCCGGGTTACATCACACTCAATCTGCTCAAAAAGTTTAATCCACTGTTTTTTTTTTCACATATGACAGAACGTTTCAGACCCCAACAATTGAAATTTTACAGGAGAGGCGCAAGTATAACTTTGATTACGAAGGCAGTTCTCGTTGGAAAACTAAACGTTTGATTTATTTCTAACATAACCCACAGTTGAAGATTTAGTTCATTCAATGTTTCACTGTTTGCAATCTCAACGTAGAGACGAAGATTATTATCTACAAGTAGAGCCACTGATTTCTGGCGAAAATAATTTTGCACCGACTTACGTCTCGGGGCATAAAAGTCTCCTCACGAACTCCTAATTTAAATGTAAAATAATGCTGTTAGCATAGACCACGGTCGTAGAAGAACAGGTCTGGACACTCGCCTATGTAACAATGTATTTTGCTGGACCTCCTTGTTGTTTGGCTGTAGTTCGTCAAGTTACCGAGTATGTTGTACTTCTTGGTGCTGTAATCCGGGCGGTCGTACTCAAACTCCGCCCACTTTTTTACAGTGTTAACATTATAAAGTAAGTAAAGATGTCTGAAGCCTTGATTTAAAATTGTGAGTGTAGGAAGCATTTCATAAATTGGTAAAAAATAAATTTTAATAAATTGTTTATCTTAGTGAGAGGTAAGTGGGCGGAGTTTGAGCTCGACCGCCCGGATTACAGCACCAAAAATGTATAGCACTATCGGTAACGTGGTGAACTGCAGCCAAACAAGGGGGTCAAGTTTCCAGGCGAGTGTCCAGACCTGTTCTTCTACGGCCGTGGCATAGACGAAGCATAGTTCTGTTAGGTTAAACAACAGTACCAATTAACCTAACCTAACAAAACTAAATTGTCACAAGGAACGGAGGAAGTAGGGGGACAGGCTGCAGAGATGTAGGAGTGTGAAGGGTGGCAGTTCGAGTTCTGGCGAAGTTCCCCGAGCAGAGCCGAACAAAGAACCTGTATTGTGCTCCCGAGACACAAGTAATCAGTAGGTGAAATTGCGGGAGGGTTGTGGTGGAGGATGGAGGGGGGGGGGGCGGTCAACCTCGGGAGTGGAAATGTAAGAAGAGAGTTGACCGCGAAGTGAAGAAGCCACAAGGCGGGTGGAGAAAGAGACGGAGAGAAAGGAGGTTGGGTGTGGAAGCTGGGTTGCCTCAGTGCCACGGCCTTCGTATGTCTTCACTCCACACAGCGTCTCGCAGCGCGTCGCAGCTGTCTGCATGCTCGTTGCGACGATGTCGCCTCGCTGACAGCAAACAATGCTCGCCCTCGTTGTACGCTCGCGGTTCAAACAACAGCACATTTTGAACAGCGTAAATGCGCCGGACCGAGACTTTCGCCGTCAGTTCAAGTTGTAGCCGAGGCACTTGTTTCTACTCAAAATAAGTATTTTGGACACACGCCAGTGCAGGAAATGGTGTGTCACAGAAAACCAGAGAATACACGCCGGCAAACGAACAAGTAAACAACGAAAGGATATTTTTGTCAACTGGCGAACAAAGGAAAACAAAGTGCTATTCAGCAAGGAATTTAGTCGGCGAGTTATAAACAACAAATCAACGAATTCAATCGACACAAACGAACACACAGGCACAGAAAACCAACCAAGAAAGGTTGTGTTTAACTTGAAAAAAAACCCGCAGATAATTTAACAAAAGGAATTCAGTTAGTGTGGCGAAAGAACGAAATGAAGACACACACAAACAGAAACAATAAAAGAAACGGCAAATTTGCCCATAAAAAGTATCAATCAACACCACGGCCGTAGAACAGGTCTGGACACTCGCCTGGAAACTTGACCCCCTTGTTGTTCGGCTGCAGTTCGCCAAGTTACCGAGAATATTGTGTTTTAATGGCGCTGCAGTTAGGGCAGTCGGACTCAAACTCCGCCCACTTCCTTCCAACTAAGATAAACAATTAGTCAAAACGTATTTTTTTATAAACTTATGAAATACTTCCTTCGCTCACAAATTTAAGAAAAGGCTGCAGCAATCTTTATTTACTTTATAAATTTAACAATGGAAAAAATTGGGCGGAGTTTTGAGTCCGACCGCCCGGATTACAGCGCCGAAGAGTTCGACATTCTCGGTAACTTGACGAACTACAGCCAAACAGCAAGGGGGTCAAGCAAAATACATTGGTAGATAGGCGAGTGTCCAGACCTGTACTTACGACCGTGATCAACACTTATAAGCGGCCCAAGAAAATTTCTTTCCCGTTGACTGTGAACATGGTAAAATTGTTGGTATTATTTACAAATACTCGTTGCTGTTTTTTTAAAGTGCAGATGAAGTAATACCCAAAATATTATTTAAAATGTGCACTATAAAAGGTATAGGCCTATTTGAATAACAAGTTAAATAGCAAACCACAGTTAATAAGAAAAAGAAATCCCAGCAACAAACTGTTCAGAAATTGTGTTTAATGATTCGGTTGTTATGTTTGAATTTATATAAAAATGCTGCTATACCGCAAAATGTCGCATACCACGTTCGCTAGTGATCAGTCAACATTTTATGCAAGCCGGTATGGAAAGTTTTAGTCTATCGGCGTTGTTTTGCATTATGTAAACTTAACACTTGAATTACGTAAGAATTTTTAGAACATTTTGTTACCAGTATCCCTTGTTTCTCTCTGTTTCTATTAATCCGTTGATAATGGGGTTTGAATTTCGACACGTTATCCAATCACATTTGTGTATATACGTTTGAAATAAATAAAAAAATGTTCTACAGACTTAAGTTATCTTGGCAACAAGTTTCCAAGGAAGTACGAATACATAAGTTAATTTTTATTATAAACGCTTATTATTTTAAAAGATTAAATATCTAATTCATTTAATATTAATTCAAGAATGTTGTATTAAAATGAGAACATATGTTGAACTTTATTTGGTACGCATGGAGTGAGCTGACCATTGTGAATGTTGAATTTTATACAGTAACGGACAGAGAATTACTTCAAAGGTTGTTCAAAAAAGGGTGCTCAGGTTATCTTGAATCAAGTATTAGATGATTAATAGTGTTCCTGCAGCTGGGGATGAAGCATTGCAGCGACTGGTTATAGCAGAGGTTACACGGGTCAGCTGAGCGATGAGTTAGGACGAGGAAGTTAGTGAAGGGAGTGCTTCCCCTGTCACGCGACTTGCCACTGCTGGACCACTGCCATGATGGTTACTGAATAGGGAAAATTCCTTATGTCCTCGGGGCCCGGAAACTACTGCGCAGATATACACGCTGTCCTTGAACACGTTGTGCAACACGCAATCTTTGCCCATTGCCCAGAACTCTGGAGAGGGCAAGGCTATGGACTTGTATCATGTAGGTCTCGGTACCTGTGGAACCTATACATGATACCGCTCAGTTTTTTTTTGTTCATCTCTATGCGGCTCAAATCTTTGATGGTGTTTTTTTTTTTTTACAATACCATGAAAATAACGGCATGTTAAATATTATCATGCCTGTAAAATAACTTTCAAAGCACCTTCTTTTTTTTCCTGAAACAATATTTTCCTCTTCTCAAAACAGAAAAAGGATTTCGTTCGAAAGATGACTCAGCACCAACTAAAATAATTAAACATGCAAATCTCTATATTTGGTCACGCTAGGGCTCCGCGTTTTATACCACAATTTTATATTCTTGAAAATGGTATTATTTTTAAATGTTTGTTGCAATGGGAGATTACAATTAAATGTTATTGGATTGTAGATAGTAAAATTAAAACAGTAAAATTTTAAATGGTATTAGTTTTGTAGTCCATACTTGTAGGCCTAAGTACAGTTTCCTCTTACGAAACAATTTTAGCTCTCGTAGTTTTCTCATAACTGTCAGTCAAAGTCAAGATTTGCTGTTACGCTGCCATGCAAATAGTGAAAACCAATTGACTCACTTAAAAGAGCGCGTGGTATTCAATTCAGCGCTAGAAGCATCAGTTCAGAATTGTAAGTTTCTCGAAACCAGGTTGCAAAAAAAAAAAAAAAACAGCAATCATAGACAACAGTTTTTGCCAACTTTCTGAGCTAAAATTGTTCTCTAATAACATATATCTGAAGAACAATCCCTGACGCCAAAACATCGTACATTTAATTGCGGAGCAAGAGGTCACGCTTGACAAATGCATCATTCCGGGCAAATGTTCGCTCGTAAAGTTGGCAAGGATTGCTGTTTTGCAGTTTTTCTGACTTGACTTTCAAAAATGTGTAGATCTCAATTGAAGAATTCAACGTTTATTTATCTACCACGCCCTCTTAAGACTGTTCATACTTATGTTTTGTAAGATAAGTTTACATTCTTACAGACTAGGATTAGTTTTGTATACCACATTTATGATTACAGTTTCCTAAAACGAAGCAATTTTAACTCTCATAGTTTTCTCATAACTGTCAGTCAAAGTCAAAATCTGTTGCTACGCAGTCGTGCAAATAGTGAAAACCAATCGACTCACTAAAATGAAACAGCGGTTGCAATTATTAGCAGTCTTAGATTAATTAATAAATCTGAAAAAAAAAATACGTAGATGGTTAATTAAATGGGAATTTTTTTATGTCTCGCAGAAGTTTCCTGTCTGTACGTTGGTAACATTGTACATTAAAGGAATAACGATGAACGAACGACGGATTATTGTGAATATTTAGACGTGCAGATGGACCGTCGCGTCGGCGTGCGGTTGGTGTGACAAAGTTTACTCTATCACCAGGTCAGTGACATAAAAATCCTGTAAACAATTCAGGGTCTTTTTAGTTATTGGACGCTTTGAAAACTTTGAAGTTACTATTAGAACGTCTCGAGCTGATAGTTTGCCCTGTCCAGGTTAATCTTATCGCTTACAGATGTTCAAGTGCATTTAATATAAAACATTTTATACTCTGTCGAAATAGTATTGATTTTGTAAAGGATGCTTGTGGGTGCAGTTTCCCTTTACGAAACAATTTTAACTCACATAATTTTCTCATAACTGTGCGCCAAAGTAACAATTTTCATGTTATGCTGTCATTAAAATAGTGAAAACCAATTGACTTACTTAAACGAAATAATATTACAGTAAAATGACATACCGTGGACGTGACCAAATAGGCCTAGTTGAAAAACTCACACTGAACATTTGTATTTTAAAAAATATTCTTGATTTTGCTACTTTTTCCCCTGTATTTTTGCGATTTTTTAATATTCAAAATATTACATTGTGAGTTTATAACAGTTAAATTACGTATAGTAGACTCTCTCTCTCTCCCCCCCTCTCTCTCTCTCTCTCTCTCTCCCTCCATATGTGTAGCCTATTTAACTAATAGAATATAAAAATATTTACTAAATCTATCTTCACTGAAGTAACTGAATAGCCTACTTGTTTACACATGGTTTGCCTTACTATTACAAGTAATGCAACTGTAATGATATAAACTTAGTGGATTGTAATATACCTAGAATGTTTTGAATGTTTGCTCACAAATTGACAGAGTTATTATGTCATTAAACAATATTTCAATTTCTACTGCAGAACAGTCGGACAGCATGTAAACTAGCTCTATTCTGGACGTTCAAGTGAGGTAATGGAAGTCAGAATTCGAACGTCGAACAAGCCTATTTCGCACGGACGACCTCCTTTCCTAAGTCGAGGCCCAAGAAAACTGGTATGGAAAGGGATGGGAAGGAAAGAGGCAAGTAAAAGAAGAAAACAAAGCCAACCCTCGTCACGTGAGGGTTGAATGATCGAAAGAGAGAGAGAGAGAGAGAAAGAGAAGAGAGTGGACGGTGCAGCAAGGGTGGTATTATATTATTTTCTACCCTCTCTCCATCTCTAGCAGTCCTTGCATTTCAGCCCGGTCGTGTTGAAGGTCAGGGACGGTCCTATCTTCCTCCAGCCCTTCCAAGATGTTTCGTGGGAGGAGAAGTTTGTGGGTTGGTTGGGGGAGGTGGAAGGGTTGCAGGAATGATGAAGGCTCGGGTTGGGTCTGGAGCTCGCGACGAATACCAGTTGAATACGGGGTCGTATTTCTCGTACGTGGAACCCAAGAATAGAGCTCGCCTCCTCACGGCGTGTTTTTCCACCTGTCACCGGCGTCAGCACTGAACCTTTTCAATAAAAGTAGCCGGGATGTTCCCAGCGTGCCTTGTACTCCGAGCTTTGCTTATCCGGGGCGAGGATGGAACATTTCTCCTCCGAGACGTCAAACACAGCTTCTACATAAGGCGACAATACACTGTGCATTCTTATGTATCGCGCCGTTACTTGTCACTGCTACTATACAGCTGGTTTATATATAGAGCCCGTTATGTTTAACTCTCACCTTTCGTGGGGATCTACTGGCAAATCACAGACATGGTGTCAGAATAACCGTACTCTGATTGGCGCAGTCAAATGAGCGATGCCTCTTTGCATGTCTAATGCTGCCATTAGCCACGAAGCAGAACTGCGGATGTGCGCGTAAGACATTGAAACATGTTGGTGCATAATTATTTTCAGTAAAAATCAGCTGCTGAACACATAGAGATGATGGTTAGAGGCCCGGATATTTCGCGGGTTCAACGCCCAGCAGGCTAGACTCCACAGTCCTGTGTGCAATGTCCTCAGCTATATTTGTTCATTGGCTGCTGCTCCAGTGAGTGAGGATTTGAAAATGTGACGATGTAGCGCAGGAGTCCGTGAGCGTTTTTACGCATGTCCGCCATTGGTTCGGAGTCCGCAAGGTCACGTCAATGACCCGATCGAAATAGTTTCCAACATGTACATGACTTAGAAATCCAACCTCTCCTCAGTTGAATCCGCGAAATTTCCGGGGCTCTAATGATGGTATATCGCGAAAATGTTTTGTGCTAACATACCCTTGTAAAGGCTGTAGTTTCTCGCCACATCATGTATGATTTGGCGATAGACGTCTGGCACAACGTATCTGTTTGCAGACCAAAAACAGGCATAAATTATTACAATAGTGTGATTCCTATTGGCCCAGTCAAATAGGGCAACAGCTCCACGCACTGGGAAAAGCCAGTGACCGTTTGATAAGCTGAAAATACGTAGAAACCCAGTAAGCAGTCAAATTTTCCCGCTATAAATCATCATTAGAGGCGATGGTATATCACGAAAAATTTTTGTGCTAAAATACCCTTGAAACCACTGTGGTATCTCGCGTCAGGTATGATTGTGTGTTAAATGTCTGACAACGTAGCTGTCTGCAGACCAATAATTAGAGACATGCAAAATTCGCGTTATCATTTGGTAGCAGACTAATCTTCACTTTCCTATACATACCAGAGCATAATCTGAAATTCAATTGGCCACCAATTCTCATGTGTTGTCATTTACGTGTGTTACGTCTCTGCAGAGATTGGCCTCTCTACCGTATAAGCATTCTCCGCGGCAAGTCACGACAATATCGGCCAGCGGGAGACGTCCAACGAGCCTATAGTCACTTGGAGTCTAGTCAGCTGTCAGAAAATAACGCGAATTTTGCATGTCCCTACCAATAATAGGCATCAAATATTACAACAGCTGGGTTATTAATGGCTCAGTCAAATGTAGCAACAGCTCCAACGCACAAGCGAAAGCCAGTCATATTTTCATAAGCTAAACGCACTTTGAAACCCAGCAAACAGTCAAGTTTTCCCACGATAAACATTCATCTCTAACCATCATCTCTACACATAGTGGTTCGTGATCAGTATAGTCACTGACTGTGTGCTGGTATGTACAGGCCAGTGTAGTATAATATGTTCCCAATTTATAACGTGAATTTCGCTGCTATATACGTATATCCAACACAACACCTAAGTTTGACTACCAATGTCGGTTAGGCCTACACGAGGGCGACCGTAAACTCAGCCAATACATTTAAAGGCCATGCTCTGGATAGTTTCTACTTTTTTTAGCGATATTAATTTTTTACTCCAGAACGAGAGCATATATCAAAAATATTTCTCACAGATTTGTTTAAACTCTTGTTCTCCATGTTGGTTGATTTTTTTAAAAGGCAGTAAATACTATGGTTTTAGCTTATTGTGTAATTAACGAAATTCTGATTAATTATATTTTTAGTTGAAATCGTATAATTCTTGCTTTGAGGAATTAGCTATCACGGTAAAAACCATTTTAAACAAAACTGCCAGACAAATTTTTGATATCTGCTCTCGTTTAAGATTTTTAAAAAATCGTAAAACAGATGAAACTAAAGAGGGAATAGTTGGAGATAAAGGATACATGCTGCCAACTTGAAATGGACAGAGTATATGCGTAAGTTTAAGGCTGGTATTCATAGTCATATTTGCAAGGAAGATGCGCTGTACATTCTACACGTTGGCAGGATACAATATTCTTACGAGTGCGTTGTAGATAAATAAACGCAGAAAACATCAGTTTATTTCTACGCTTTCTTTCGAAGCCAATGTGGATAAAATACTTAAATGACAATCCTAGATAATGGTATTTGCCAACTTCATGAGTAAATATTTATCCAGAATTACTGATTCGTTACGCGTGATCTCTTGCGCCGCAGTTAAATGCACGAGGTTCCGGCGTCAGAGATTGTGCCTTAGAAGTTCGTAACACTCGAAACAATTTTGTTTAAAACGTTGGCTAAAACTATTGTCTAGGATTGCTATTGTTTAACTTTCATAAATTAGCTTCAAGAAACTTACAGTTATAGATTAATGCTTTTAGCATTAAATTATGTACCACGCCCTCTTAAGTAAACAATTTGCGTGTTGTTTGCGCGTCGCAAGCTCTCTCAAAGTTGCGCGAGATCTGGATCTATCCTATCCGATTTGCAACCGCAAACTGCTCTCTCAAAGACAGACAAGATGGCCGACAGTCAATTGATAACCTTGTTCTTAGCCTTGGAAAATACGCTACTTTAAAATGTTATAACGTAATTTATAGTTTTTTTTAAAAATAATTTTGTTAAATTTACATCGTAATAATTACTTGCCGATGTTTCGTTGGAAAGCTTTAACGTTGATAAGCACTCGTGGTGAAATATTTTACGTGAATATCCGTCATTTTATAGGCCTTCGTCGGACAAGTCTCCGGTAACAGTTGAATCTCACCTGTTTTTTTTTATTAATTTTTTATAGAAAAACTCATGTGAATTTTGTCTAATTTCTATGTCGAAGATAACTGCCAGTTTTACGTGTATTTTTCAACGAGTTTTCGTAAAAATGTTTTACGAATTGATTAGTACTTAGTTTTACTGTGTGTCAGTTATATTGTAGTTTATTACCATTGTTATAAAACTTAAAAAAAAAACTTACATACGATACACCTGAATGCTTTTAGACGTAATGATATTAAAACAAAAATTCTGTACAAACGCTGTACATTATTAATAAATAACAAACACGCAAATATTTTCGTTGCATCACAATCACTGGCTGTGAATAAGTTGCAGATAATTCCTATAATAACGAACCTTTGTTATGACTGACCAGATAAGACTCGCTCTCCTCAGCGGAACAATGGAAGAATAATTTGACATGTCACTGTTGTGATGTCTGAGTGATAGGCTGTGATTTAACTTTAAAGTGAAACAGAAGTGTCGGCATTGCATGATGGCACCTAGTGCAGATAGCGTCAGTGAAGCTATTTAGCTACTGAATAGAAAAATTGCCATGAACTTTTTTGATAATAGGTATTTTAATATCTCTCTTATCAGCATAAGATTATATTTTCTACTTTTCGACTCTTTGGGTTTAATTTCACAATCATATAAACAGGGTTTGTTTGACCGTAGTTTGCTAATGGAACATTTAAGTAGAGAGAAGATTTTGTGATGACAGGTGTTTTCTATTTAATCAATAAATACACTTAAACAGAATATGTATATCGTGATATACATTATATATAATTAATTGTTAATTTGCCATATTCCATCTCGCTGTTTTGTCTATGCAAACTGACCTTATGAAAAATTTTGCCGATTTACGGTATATTCTATACCCCGGGCTATATTGAAAATATCTCTTCGAAAATAGATTTTTTTTTTTTTTAATATTCAGAAATATTATTAATTTGCGGACATTCTTTTTCTCAGTCATGGATTTCCGTATAATTCGTTATACACGCATCTGCAACAATTTTTAACTCGTTTAGCATTGTTTTAAATTAGGAGCTTCTGCGTTTTGTGTGGTTATATTTTCATATCGGACGTGGTTTGCAACATGAAGAAATGTGGTTTTTCGTTCCAAATGCACGTCGTACGTTATAAGGAATTTTCTTGTTGCTTTGTCGTTATTGCGCTTATTTAGCATACGTACAGATTTTTTTTTGTGAATTAATAGATGTTCATAAAAACCTATGCAATTTGGATGCAGCGTACGAAAAAAAATTGGTTTGCACGTTATTTTGCCTAAAAAAACTGCAGCTGTTAAGTATGCCTATACAATAAAACTATGCAATAACTAAGAAATTCCAGGTAGCATACATATGGCACATATTACTATCTCTACTGGAAATACATACGTTCGATCCCAACTAAGAACTCTGGAACTTCAAAATAGTTATATCTGAACCATACAACTATGCCGTTAACTGCTGTTTGTTTCGTTAAAGCCTAACTGGCCACGTTTACTATAATTTTTAAGGGAAGAAATTCCGTTACAGGACATTTAAAACACTATAGAGACACGAAACTATCATCTTATCTTTATTATCTCGTATTAAGAAAATTAAATAAAATGACGTCTGGAAGGTAGATAGAGGTGAGCCGATTATCGGAAGAACGCACTTTAGTTCAGTGCGCGGGTACGAGGTCGCCCCTATTGCTTTGGCACATCTGGTACACGACGTACATATCCAGCTTATCTCGACGGTTCTGAGGACAGGACACGCATGCGATAAAATGTACGTATGTACGTCACAGTGTAAGACAAAATTTACTGCAGGTTACATATGGCTACATAAACACCTCAAATTCATTTCAGTTCCAAAAATGTCGACAGACATTGTGTCAACCATACAAGAAATAAACGATAAGTGGTCTCAGAACAAGGACTGTATAAATTTACTGAAGTTAATTTAAACTGTCAATTGTCTTTAGTATAACATTAAAAATTGTCTAATTTTTTTTATTTAAAAAATTGAGATTCAGAGTGTTTCAGTTCGCAGTAATGTTGATTTTATATATATATATAACAAAAAAGAACGTGCCTCGAACTGCTGTTACCTGCTGCAGCGGTGTAAACAAGCCACACGCCGCGACCAGCCGGCAGACCAGATGATGTTGGGACTGTAGGAAGCCTCCCGGAACGCTCGGAGGAGGGGCCAAAGAACCGGGAAGAAAGATGCAGGAGAGAGAGAAGGAGGAGCAAGAAGTGGAGGGAACAAGAGTTTCAGGGTCTCGAGGAAATTACAAGTGTTGGGGGGGAGCGGGGGAGGAGGACCTTCAGCCATCCTCGAAATGCCCCATGACCCGTGCGTCATTCCTTATCTTCGCCCCTCTCATCCTTCTCGAGAGGTGAGAGACAGTGAGAAAGAGAGAGAATTAGAGAGGAGACAGGGGAGGGGATAGCGCGTCATCCGTCTGTGTCTTCTCCTGGTCAGATCTCCGTCGACATCCACGGGAGCAGGGTCTGCCGCAGCTGCATTTATACGCCAACCTTCCCGCAGCACGGAGATCGGGAATTCTCCTTGGAGGTAGGGAAGACTTGTGGTTTTTTCTTGGTGCTTCCGTCGATGCATTCTCGTTAAACAGTTCAATTCTCCTAACCTTCTTCCTTGGAGTATTTTTAGGTCATTGACGAGCAGCAACTGACCGAGGAATTCAAGAACAGCATGGTCCAAAAGTGGCGTAGCGAGGAGTGTTCCAAGTGCTATGCAAAGACGATGATGCCGTTTGCCGGTGGGTTTTCTCGGAGTACTCCCCGTTTAACCGGCCCTTTCATTCCGGTGCTGCTCCATACACACGCCAAGCCACCTCTCACCACCGCTGAAAACTTCGTTGAGACTCAGCTTCACTCACTTTTTTTTTGTTCTGAGAAGGAAAATGTAAAATCTGCTATTACGCCGCCTATTCTATTGACTTTGCGCTACAATGCAGGTGTCACGACGGAAGGATTAATGTATAGTTATGCCGCAGCCAGTCTAGAAATCTTATTTGTAGTCATATTTTGCTGGACTGATCACAGCGTAAAATATATTTAATAGCTCAATCGTGATACCTGTAGCTATTGCAGCACAAAGTATATAGAATTTCCTACATTAACATTTTTCTTCGCATGATTTAAAAAAATAGTGAAAACATAATAAATTCAATGTGGCGACTGACATCAAACCTCAAGCTCTGACCAAAACCTCTGCTCTCGCTCACGCTAAGGATTGACTAGACACAACGTTGAATTGTCTGTGGAACAATTAGACTGGTAGCGTACAAGAGGCAAGAAACGAATTATCGAGTAATACAACTTGGTCTCAAGAACGTGTAATTAATGTCAAATAAGTTTTCCGTATTTTGACATTTCTGTTCTAAGAAAAGTTTCTGAACATGACTGCAGAGATCCTATTTTTCCAGTAAGCCAGGTAAAATTAAAGTTCATCACAATGTAACTGCTGACAGAAAGCTATCTCAAGAGAGAAATGTCAAATTACGGAAGTTACACGAGATTGACAATATAACTTCACTGGGTATGACCGATAAGCAAATTCATGCCACGTTCTCAAGGCGTACAGTTGGAACACAACCACATTAAGCCACTTGATTCCAAAGGAAATTCAGTCAAGGACAGTAGCAGGGCTTTACGCAATAAGTAGAGACCTGCAGATATAGTGTTATTTCCTGACAACAGACTAGACTGCAAGATGTTGTTCGCTGTCCTACAATGTCGTGGATTGTAGCGGGGAACTCTTATTAAAGTTGCGCCACTGATATTTGGTGAAAAGAATATTGCAACACGTTTCAATGCCTTAGCGCATGTCTGCGGTTATGCTAGATGGTTAGAGTCCACGATTTTCAATGCCTAGTGTGCACATGCATCTCGGCTTTGTGGTCAGTGATTGGATACCGTAATATCCAGTGTCTGGAGGTTAAACCCGCAAATCACAGACGTGATGTGTGGCCGTTATCCATGTACTGATTGGCACAGTCAAATTAATAACGAACACACTGTCAATAGCCATGAAGTTCAGCTGCAGGTACGCACGTAAGACACTGAAACAAAGTGGGGCAAAAATCTTTTCACCAAAAATTCCCGTCCCTAGCAATAAGGCATTGAAACATTTAGTTGCAAAATTATTTTCGTCCAAAATCAGTGGCTCTAAATCTTTGAACAAATAATTACAAGTTCTACTGTTGAGTGACGCGACCAAATACATGTAAATCAGTCAGGTATGTAAATGACACAACATAAAGATTGCTGGGCAATGAAATCGCATATTTTTATCTATTATGCACATATCAGTGGAGTCTAGCTTTTTCACGAAATAACAACACGATTGTTTAATGCGTCTAGCAGGTAGGGCCTGAATAAAACAGAAAGTTATTTCATCATCGCCAAATAAACCCATCGTTCCATAATGCACCGCGATAGCAGTGGCGGCTCGAGGGTTGTTGCTAGGGAGGACACAAGTTGCCGAGAACTGTACACTCGTGTGAACGCGCCACCGTATACCAATAACTATGACATATCTACTGGCTACTTATTGTGTTATGACAAGTGGCACCTACAAACCAGTGTGTCAGTGGCTGTAGCGTCAACTAGCGCACAACTATATATACAGTTCTCTGCAACTTGTGCCCTGCTTTGCAACAACCCTAGAGCCTCCACTGCGCGGTAGGTTGCGTCTTTTTCTGTTGCTGTACGTTAAAAATGAACCCGGTACATGATGCATGGTGGTGATACACTCGTAAATATAATCGTGCAGTGTTTTCAGTCTTGTTTGCTGGTTGTCTGGTAGGCCTACTTGCTTATCAAAGGGAAGTTTTTATTTGGTTCCCACAGTTCAGTAACAATAAAACTCCAAACGTTGTTGCACGTGAGAATGCGTCACAGACCCTTTAATGTCTTTGACTGTGTCTTTCCTAATGTTTTTTGCATGTTTTCTGTTTTCAACAACCTAGCTTCGAGAGCCTATCGAATAGTTGTTTCTTCCCCCCCCCCCTTAGTTTGAATATTTAGATAATCGCCTACATCAAAGTTCTCGCAGATAGAACGCTCTTAAATAAGACACCGGAGTAAATACGTAAATCATTTACGGCGGAATAGAGTGCATAGTCACTTATTGACAAGGTTTAGCAGAACTTTGATGTCTGAAAACTTGCGTACCGGTAGATGCGGACTATTCTACATTTCAAGTAACTGACCTTACTTAAAAGTCCTGAATCGATTATGCTATTAAGATTAAGCTTCCGTATTATACTATAAAATTTACAGTTATTAAAATTTTATAATTTTTATACAAATTATTATTTTTTTAATGGCTGCGGTGGTGCTACCGTATTGCCGTATACAAAGGGACATTTCACCATTACTCTTCGTATTTAGCTCGACATCAGCGATGTGTTGTAATTGTACAATTAGTTCGTTACAGCGAGATTAGAGAACCATGTGTACATGAATCACGTTCTCTGTGAAAATAGACAGCTACATTACATACAAAATTACGTAAATGCTATTAATATTCGTAAACTGGTAGGCACTTTGAATCGTATGAAACCTTTGCTCTTCAGTCTCATGCTGAATACTAAACAAAGTAAAGTCCGGGCATTGAAGTATGCTGTAGAAGAAACGTTTGTGTCAGCATTATATTTGGCGAAGCAAAATTTGGGTTTAATCTCAAAATATTTTGTTGGCCTGGCGAAATACCACCGAAATGTGTTACAATTTATTTTGCGTAGCCTGCCAACCTTCTCAGTATGTCTAGTAAATGAAACCAAACCGTTTTAATTGGCTGTGTAAAATGAACAACATAATATTTGGTCCATGCGGCCCTGCATGCACGTCTTCTACACTCTTGTCTTGTTTATGTTTCGACACTTTTGAAGCCACCTTACATTACGAAAGTCAGTCATTATGAAAGGGAAAATTTACTGCACATTCATACTTGAGTGTGCAGCTCAAGTTAATGTTTTACAAGGAAACAATTTTCTAGACTGAGAATAGGAGAATATTGCTACATAAAAAATAAGGGGAAAAATTAATGACGGTGTGATTTATAGTATTTAGGACATGAAATGTTTTTTTTTTATTCCTTAGACCTCACCGAGATGAACAAATAAGTCAGTCATAGCGGCATATACGGGATGTTGTCAAATTGCATGTCAGTATTTTGAGGACACAATTGTAACATATATAGAGGAACAGAAATATTTGCATGCAACATGGATAGTCGGATGTTTGATGAGCTGATGATATATTTTGACACGTTTCTGTCAATTGTCACAGTTATTCCTACTGTTGATGGGCTAGTGACAGCGGAGTAGTGACAGGATGCTGTAATGACATTCCACAGCAACATCATGATCCTGTTTGCGCTATGAAGCGTACGTCATGTATTGTATTGCGAACTGTAGTACAGAAACGGTGTGTTTTCGTACCTATGTTCATAAAACATTGTATGTTCCTCTAGATGTGAGGATTGTTTGTCCACAATATTGACATCCTGTATGTAAGTTCTACAGGTACTGAGCCCCACCTGATATAATTTAACACGCATATCTAGGGACCGTTAGTATTCGCGAGAAGATTTCTGCACCTCTTTGTTAATGTGGCTTACGCGCATATCTTCGTGGTAATTGGCAGCGCGTCTTTGTGTATAGGCGTCATTTATTTGACTGTGCCAATTAGAACAAAGTTACTGCAACTCCATACGCCTGTGATTAGCGGGCAGAACTGCGAGACGGCGCAGAGTTAACAACATCAAATCACTGTTCATGACGCAGGGCACGTAAGGCGCTGAAACTATAGTTGGTGCAAATATCTTTTCGCAAAAGTACCGGTTCCTACACATGTCTCTGTCCTTGTTAGCGCCACGTGTCCGAGGTAGTTTTCTCACATTGGTGCAAAGAACCCGAGTGAAGTTAACATAGTAAACGCTCAACTGTATGCAGCCATATACAATAAGTAGAGACATGCAAAATTCGCGTTATTTTCTGACAACTGACTAGACTCCAAGTGACTATAGGGTCGTTGGACGTCTCCCGCTGGCCGATATTGTCGTGATCTGCCACGGAGAATGCTTACACTGTAGAGAGGCCAGTCTCTGTAAAGACGTAACACACGTAAATGACAACACACATAAGCACGTGGCCAATCGAATCATAGATTCTGCTCTGTTATACATAGGGAAGTGAAGTTTAGTCTGCAACCAAATGATAACGCGAATTTTGCATGTCTCTAACAATAAGCATGTGTATGCAGGTTTTTTTTTACAAAATAACGCACAGTTTATCCGTAAAAAATATCTTCAATGTGGTTGTCTAATTATCATTTTACATAAAATTTGGGACACGTATAGTGCTAAAAAAAATTCGGTATTTTCTTTTTGTCACGAAAAAATTAGGTCACAAATAAATATCTATTAGTAGAGGCACGAGTATTTCGCGTATTCATCTGGCAGAAGCCTAGACTTGTCAGTCCTATGCATACCATAACATTGGCTTCTAACAGTACAAACGTGCAGCACGTGATATCCCCACGACATGTTACCTTATTTATAACTGGCTTGCAATCGTCAAATGTGTGTTAAAACCGCTCTTGTCTAATCACAGAAGCAGGAGTGAAGTACCTATACGTTATTGACGTTCAACCTGACCTAGAATCAATACGCCAATAATCGTGCCTCTATCTATAACGTCAGAGCAGTGTAGCGATTCTTCGATATCGATTTTAGGTTGCGTTTAAAAGAGATATTATCGAAATCATTGCAAAACTACCAGGCTTGACCGTAAGCTAAATGAAAGAGAGAGTGTAAGTACGGACGAGCAAAATTCGCGTTATTTTCTGCCAGTATAGTAGACTGCAAACGGCTGTAGGCTCGTTCTATGTATTCCGTTGGCGGGCAATGACGTGGCCTGCCGCAGAGAACGCTTGCGACTAGGAACCCCTGTTTTCACGATAGTTAGTTTAACAGAATGACCAACCTCCTGTGAAAGCGGTCACATACATACCTGGAATCAGATAGCGGCTAATGGAATAACAGGTTGTGCTCTGCTATGTACAATTCAGTGAAGTCTAGTCTGTCTCCAAATAATATCGCGAATTCCTCAGGTCTCTTAACTATATGTAGATACCGGAACAATTCACGGGTTCACTAACCTGTAGGCTAGCTTTCAAGAATATCTGCATTATGTAGAAGACAACAGTTGTTCGTTGGCTGCTCGCTGACACAGTGAAATGGGCCTGCATTTAGTTACATTGTTATTATTGGCTCATAAACTTCAAGTTGCTGTCAATTACGTCTACGGCTAATTATGAAAGTAGCACGAACTTACAGTTGCTGGAATTCAAGCATGTGTCTGGAAGAAAACGCGAATTTTTAAGGTCTCTCAACTATATGGGACAGACGCACAGTAACAGCTAAGGTAATTTTTTTTACGGAGAAGGTTCCAATAATTTTAAAGAGAAGAGTGTAAGTACCATCGCGTAGTCACACTGCCTATAATCATGTAACATAGCTGAAGATGTGGATGTAAGGCACTGAAACAAAGTGGGCCAAGATTCTTTTCGCGAAAACTTCACGGCCCTACTTATGTTCCACACATGTTCCTTGCTTTACAGGAAGTGAATATTGCAGCAGAGTTCTGTATGGCGTCCTGTACTACGGGGACTGAACAGTGCAGCTACATACATCAATATTAATCTGGTAGTGAGTGTCCAGAGCACTCCCTTCCCATCACTGCAATCCTGGTTGGATTCCCGGTGGGACCGATCCCGACGTGAAACCTGGTGGACGCTGCCATTGGCCGGATGGTTTCCCTGGGTTACTCCCATTTCCCTCGTCCTTCCATTCCGTCGATGCATACAGTTTCATCTCTTGACACCAGTACTCGCTGATAAAAATAACTTCACTTCAACGTTATAGTGGCAGCCTGGTTGGACGTATTATGAACGTTTGAGTCCAAGAAGTACGAAGAGCAATAGGAAACAGTACACGCATCACGCCTCAGTGAACTGACGACGTGTAGTCTTTTCGCCAATAACTCGACGTTCAGTGGTGACCCTATTATTTTATGACGTAATATGTAGAGACGTGCAAAATTCGCGTTATCGTTTGGCAGAAGACTAAACTTCACTTTCCTATACACGACAGAGCAAAATCTGTGATTCAATTGGCCACGAACTTTTGTGTGTTGTCATTTACATGTGTTACATATTTACAGAGATTGGCCTCTCTACCGTGTAAGCATTCTCCGCGGCAAGTCACGACAGTATCGGCCAGCGGGAGACGTCGAACAAGCCGATAGTCACTTGGAGTCTAGTCAGCTGTCTGAAAATAACGCGAATTTTACGTGTCTCTAGTAATATGTGGGCTAAAGGTAGGGCCACGATTTTGTCGCGAAAAGATTTTTGCCCCACTTTGTTTCAGTGACTCACGTGCACATCGGCAGTTCTGTTTCAAGGTTATTGGCAGCGTGTCTTTGTTCAGACACGTTTCTCATCTTACTGCACCAATCAGAATAAGATTATTGTGAGTCTGTACGTCTATAATTTGACAAGGCAAGTGAGGGTAAAATCATCCAACCGCAGACGATGTAGCAGAGCTGCAGGTGTGCACATGACTAGGGCCCGGTAGTTTTCGCGAAAAGATTTTTGCCCCACTTTGTTTCAGTGTCTTACGTGCGCACCTGCAGTTTAACTTCATGGCTATTGACATAGTGTTTTTGTGCAGAGTCGTTATTCATTTGACTGTGCCAATCAGTACACGGATAACTGTCACACATCACGTCTGTGATTTGCGGGTTTAACCTTCAGACGCTAGGTGTTACGTCATCCAATCACTGACCACATAGCAGAGATGCAGGTGCGCACGTAAGACACTGAAACAAAGTGGTGCAAAATTCTTTTCGCGAAAATTACCGGGCTCTACACATGACGCATCGAAACCAAATGTTGCACAAATCTTATCGCCATAAAGTCGCGGCTCTAGCTATAGGTATGTTGTACCCGCCTGTAAATTATTTATATTATGAATCAAGGATAGCATGCCTAAACAGGACTGCAAAAACACTCATTTTTGTCATTTTAGGCTGCAAGTTTTCTAAATTTATGAAGAACTATAAAAGGGTATACACGCGTCTAATGTTCTTTGAATTATATTCCCTAAGCAGACATCATTCACGTGCGTTCGCTAGTTTTCTAATAAACTTGTGTTGGCCGAAGCTCTGCACACCGCTCGGCAGTTCGGCCAGGCGGCCACCTTAATATTGTGAAAGAATACGCACCTTTTGTGTATTTTAAGGTAGGCAAGAATTGAGACGTCTTTTATTTAACACTACAAAATTACCAGTACTGCTAGTTCTATTACCACTTGTAGCCGTCCTATTAGTGCACGTCACATCCGACACGCCCCCTGTACTATGCCGGGCCGCGGTGGTCGAATGGTCAGGCATCCCACCAAGGCGATCCGGGTTCGATTCCCGGCGGGGTCGGTCCCCGGATTTTTGCATGTGGAAATCGTGCCGGATGATGCCGTTGGTCGGCGGGTTTTCTCGGGGATCTCCCGTTTCCCCTGCACTGTCATTCCGGCGCTGCTCCATACTCACCTCATGTCACCCCTCGCCAGCGCTAAAGACCACGATGTTAAGTACTGGCCGAAATATCTCACTCACTCACCCGTACTATGCGACATTCATTATGGTCGGCTTTTTGTAAATGAGAGTATCTATGTTACTATTTGTCAATAAAATACAAACAAATATGTGACATAAGTCAAGAGCAATCGAGTTCATTTCAGCAATATAAATAATCGCTTACGAAAGTGATAGGGCCTAATAGACGCAGTTGTAGAGTTCGTACACGATACTGTTGAATATTACTGAGACAGTAAAGTGATAATGTTCTAAATATGTCTTTCAGAAACAGTGCGATTATTGTTACTATTATTAGTAATAATAAGAAACAGTGTTACAAAATAGTTTCTTACGATTTTGTTAGCAAATTGTTCGGCCGAGTGTCGATGATCTGATGAGTTATAGTTATTAACGATGCCGAAATTCTATAGCCTACATCTGATTACGACGCTTGATATTACAGTTAATGAATGCGTGTCTGTGCCCATACTGTTGGCAAACTTTGTTACCCACGATTCTTCGTTTTATTTCCTTTCTTCTGCATTGAATTTGAAAACCCTGGATATTTGAATTGAATTTATTAAGCGGTAATTTATGTTACACACTCATACCTTTGAGAAATTACTCTGAATTTGGACTACTGTTTGAAAAATGCACGGAGTGTATTTAACTTATCGGTAGACTTCATAATTATCAGGGTTATAGTTTCTTTATTGGACTAGGTTTCAAATAAGAATGTTAAACCTCATACTGCACAGGCAAAAAAAAAAAATTCCAAAACTTAATTTTAATTTCTCGATGCTCATAATACCTAGTCCGCGATTTATCTTTCACCAAGCCTTTCAATTGTAAAATAGTTGTTTAGGAAAAATTCTGATCTTATGTTTACATAATAATTTTTGGAAAAAAGAAGAGGGTGAGGAAAGAGGGGCTTTTTAAATTATATCCGCTCTCCCCCTAAAACCTCCCTTTCCGAAGCAGTAGGTTCGTCTCTACTCGTAGCTAGCTCTACGTAACATCAGTGACTCAGTGTACCGTTCTCGGCAATGCAGATCACTCTCGGGTGCAGGAGAAACAGTTGAAGGTAGTGGCGCCTCAGGCAACTACCATTTCCTGTTTGGTTTAGCGACTGCGAGGGAGGAAGGAAGTCAAGCTTCGCTGCATGCGCCCTGTAATGTGTGGAGCGAGTTGTCTGTGTACCGGCCGTCTCTCTCTCTCTCTCTCTCTCTCCCCCCCCCCCAACGTGAGGCGGGACAAAATGGCGCGCTTGTTTCATCTCGGGGTGCATTGAAACAAGCAACTACACCCTACACACACCATCATTACTTTACAACGTAATTACGGCGACTATCGTTTTTCTTACGACATAGTTTGTTCTCGTCTTGCTGCGTAAAATTTTTTTTAATGGGAGGGCTTTACGTCTCGAGACCGAAAATCATTAGAGTCGGTTACACGCAACGTGACACAAGGGCAGGAACTGGAAGGGGAATTGGTCATGGCCTACTTTAAGTAACCGTCCTTGAGGGATTTCGGCAAACCCTGTAAAAGCGAGATCAGGGATGGCCGGAGCTTGGAATCGAACCCCTTCCGGTTACTACAGGGTGCTATTGTGTGCTTCGTTACGCATGTATGTGTGTGTGTACGTGTGGCCCATTTACTCGGACGTTTTCACGAAACTAATCAACCTTTAAGAGTTAACTGCTATGCTAAAAAAAGAACATATTATAAGATTATATATATTTTGACCAATATAAAGTTAATGCTTCGTTACGAAAAACTGCTAAAATAGTACTATTTTCCACCTTGAAATCCAAATTTTCCCGAGCGAGGAACCCCGGGCCCCTCGCTTTAAGGGGTGGTTGGTGTCCATTATATTATTCTTACATAAATCCTGGCTACGCCATTGGTAAGGGCGACTAGACGTTACATTTTGTTGCAATGTTGCCTGGCAAGCCGGACAGCAAGACTTCCGAGCGGCAATCAGGTCAGCGTTGGGAAACCACGGAAGACAGCAACTCACCTCCCCCCTCGTAGTTGCACAATATCGAGGACAAGCACGCCGATATATGGCGCTGTTACCAAGCAAACGAGGTCTGTCTGTCTTCGGTCTATCTGCTGTCGTCTGTCGTC
>PNEQ01031007.1:0-55714 GCA_003012365.1 Medauroidea extradentata
CCGGCGACAATCGCTCAGCCAGACAACTATCGCCGTCAGTCGCCAGTAGTGAGCAACTTAGGGCGACTGGCAACCGACAAGCAACCATAGTTGCTCTATGTGAATGCTTCCATTTATGTCCATTAATAATAAACCGAGCGATTGTTGCCCGGCGATAGTCGCTCGGCGATAATCGCCTCGTGTGAAACGGCCCTAAGTGAACTTCCCGCAGCCGAAGATACCCAAGAGTATTTACAATATTATAACATGACGAGTTGCGATATTTTATGACTGGCTCAGTATTCGGCCAGTCAAACTGTCGCAACTCTACGGGCCACAATTCTGTCTAAGTCCACTCGAGGTATCTTCGGCAACTAGAAATTGTTAATTATATTGCAAGAAATTAATGAATTCCCAAAGAATCACTGGCAAATAGCACGTTCAAATCTTCGTTGAGTAAACCAATGTTTTTGTACTAAAATGTATTGCTGGTTACGTTGTTGATCGCACAAATAATATCACGACGGTACAGACGGTTAACCTGCTAGAACAAAACATACGGATGCAAAATCACTTCAGCGTGCTTTCACAAGTCTAAAAAGACTATTCAAACATTAAAATTAACACCATCCTAAAATGAAACCCATACATTTATGATTGTTCTCGGAGATAAGGCTAAAACATATTACAGTTAATTAAATAACTATACTTCTAATTCTGTTAGTTGCGCGTCTGTCTTCCAGTGGTTCAATGCTCACTGTATTTTTACAAAGTGGATATAGTTTTCAAAAATAGTACAAAACTATTAGCAACTGATTTGGCGTCACAAATCTTTCTTTGTTTATGAGCACAACATTTTCTAGAAACGGACTTTCCCCGAACACCATGGAACTGCCTGTAACATGTAGATGTTCATTATTTGTGTGACTAAACGAGTGTTACCATTACGCTACCACATACTTACGTTTATAATATTTTTAATAATCGTACAATGGTATATTCCAATTGCACGGCATGTTCTAAAATACTGCGCGATGTCTCAAGATAATTAAATTTTAATGTTTAGTATGTCTTTAATAAATTTACGCCTCAGCAGACTGACCAAATAATCGAGGGAATGTTTACGACATGTCGATATGTTATAAACTCTGTATATTTTTTTTATCTGCATTGACTTTACATCTAAATAACAACACACAATTTTTTCAATATAAAGCATGTCATCATCGACAAAGACAATTCACTTTTGCTCGTGTTCATTAATTATTTTGCTAGTAGCTGGGAACATTATTTACATACTTAATATCTTACGTACGGCTCAGAAAATTATTTACTTTATTTCTTTATACTCTACAAGATTCAGCTCTAGGCCGGTTTACAACTTGAAGTGTTTAACCGTATACATAAATACACATTAATACATAAAGAAGTACCTACATTTAAAAATAATTAGTAAAAAATTAAAGAACTGCTAAAAAAAAAAAAAAAAAAAATTTGACAGTTACGTAAGAATTTAGAGAAAAAGTGCCAATACTATCACTTGTACTACAATAATTCTAATTTCAACATAGCAAATTTGTGTACTATAATCTAACGTTAATCTTCAATTAACAAATAACCAATTTAAATATCGGATTTGAAATCACCTAGCGTTTATTTTAAGAAAGACTGGTGTTGTTGAGTCTCAGATAAATTTAATTTGTGTCAGTTTGACAAAAACTTTACTATGTAACTACGTTGTGTTGCGTGTTGTGATCTGTTTTCAATTGAACTGTTACATAAATGACGTAACATTCGTCAATAAAACAATATTGTTAAACATTGGTAATCGACTCTAAAGTTAAATATTATTTTATGGACACATTCTTAATGTTAATAATTATTCTAAAGTAGCTCACATACATCATCCTGTTTATGGGTAGTATTTTTCAGCACAGCAGTAAATATTTACTTCACGATTCAATGAGGATTCCTGATCAATGCACGTTTCTATAGAAACCATGTTTATTACATATTCAGTTGCAAAAACTTACTACTAATAATTACGATTGTAATTTTTTCAAGCAATATTATTGAATTTGAATAACGTTTGTGCACTTGCAAACTGTCATCGTACAAACAATAAAATATTTAATTTTAGTGTCCCTAAGTAAAACAAAACACCGCACTAAATGTGAAAGTAGAGGCGTAAAACGAGCATAAACATTAGAAATTTTGCTTCTCGTTAGTATAATTAATGATAATTTCGTTTAATTTACTTCCATTGGAAGGAGCAATCTCTATTTATGCGTGTCTCTTCATGTGTAAAGTATTTGTTGTAGGGGCGTGAACTCTAAATAACTTTTTCGACATGTCTGTTGACAAGAACGTGGCATGCTTAGTGTTACATGTCTGTGTTTTTTACCTATTTTGAAGTATTTTATGTTTATTTTTAATTTATGTGATTAATGATACTACCTGCAATGATATACGCAGTAAAAAAAAATAATTTATTTTTGATTTCTGGACCAAGATTTGAACCTACGGACGTCGCATGGTTCTTGAACGTTCGAACGTATTGCGACTTCGAAGATACGTGGTGGGAAAACGAACTGGTGGAACAGTATGGCCGATAAAACTCGCGCCATATTGTGCAGCTGCCTTTCTGAAACATAACTGAAATATATTGTGGGGGTTTTAAATGTATTTTGTTCGTTTTATGTTTACATTTTGAAAACAGCAGCCATTCTTCTTTTTAAGCATAATATGACACATATGAGGAATTTCATCAGACTTGTTATACTTACATACTTTTCGTGTTAAGCTGACTTGACCTTCATTGATTTCGTTAATACGGTGTTCGTATTTTCAAAACAGTCGCAATCATACTAAGAGCTTTTGTGTTTTTCGTTCATCATGTTTTCATAACTTACATTCGAAATGGAGTCCAATTTTATATTTTTAGCTCATTACTCCAAATTGCATCAAACTCGCACATACATTACGTATTTTTGCTTTTGTGTATTTCGTTCATTTTATGTTAAATTATTTTTAAAATGGTCGTCAACGTATGTAATTTTAGTGTAACATGACATATCTAAGGACATAGTTTCCCAAATTGTATCAAATTTGGTACACATGTGTTTATTTGAATGCTGCCTCGAATTTAATGTATTTTGTTCATCGTGTGTTCACATTATCACTGGTGGGTATGTGAACATTTGTCGGAACACACGGAATATCATAAGAATAATTTTTAATATTTTTACTTGAATTGGTACACATGTAGTACTTGTTAAGTTGACTTGACTTTTATTTTTTTTCACACCATGTTCGTATTTTCAACATGTAGGCTGTTTGAACATATTTTGATTGCACGAGATATCGAAAGAACAGTTTCTAAGCAGTACTTCTTAAATTGTACATGTATAGTAGGTACTTAGCAAGAGGACTCGCCTTTTTACGTTTTTGTTCGTATCCTGTACGTAATTTCTAAATATCGGCCATTTGAACATATTATGTTCACACGAGATATCTAAGCAACCATTTTTCAGAATTTCATTTAACTCAGTTCTTAGCAAATTAACTTTGCGTTTTTGGTATTAATTCATATTATGTTAGAAGTATTGAAACGGTGACAATTTAAACATTTTTTTGATAACACGAGATTATGACTAACCTTTTTGACGAATTTCATCAAACTTGGTACACATATTATTAGTTCTTAGTAAAGTGACACGACTTAAATGTGTTTTGTTTATGCTGTGTCAGTAGTTATACAGTGGAGGGATTTGAAATATTTTTATCATGTAAGATATCTAAAGTAATACTTGAACAGAACTTCATCTAACTCGGTATGCACACAGTACGTATTGCACCGACTTCAGTTTCATGTATTTTGTTCATACTTTATACAGCTTACATAAACTGTTGCCATAATACTGTGTAATGTTGTATGCATATCCCAATTTCAAACATTTTAGGAAATGAATCTGTAATTTTTAATACATGTTCGTCAAGAACTACAGAGCCGATAGAAAGTTAATTTGATATTAATACTCTTTATTATCCATGTTAGAAGAGAGCATGATAATAAATTAATATATTACTACTTAACATTTCTAGACGTATGTAAACGATTTAAACTTTTCGTGTTGATTCACCCACCTTGATGAAAGTACGCTTATTAGTTGTGCTGGTAAATTCTTGTTAATTCTGTTGCACTGCTTCTATTTCTTCTTTTAGTTTTGTTGTCAATTCTAAATGTCTTGTCAAACATATTTTCTGCAAACTTTACAAACATTTATTATACTTTAGTGTACTACTAACCAACCATTTATATCAAAACACATTTTCACAGAAGAACTTAGAGACACATATTTTGCTTGAAAATATTCTTGATCGAGCAGGGTTCTAATACATTATGTCTACATCTGTAGCTCTGTATCAATTTTTTCAGCATGTATTTGTCAAGAAATGTTTCACAATTGACTGAGACAACCGAAACACGATTGCTGCAATGCCACACGCCTGTCGTACGGGTAGAACCGTAATCTGTGAAGGTGTTGAAATAATCCAGTCCCTCACGTAGACGTAAACTTATGTTTTTAAAGGCAACTGGTCACATAATATTTTTTACAAAGTGCACCCAATTAGTAAATAATTCGTAAAATAATTGTTGGTTGTAATAAATTATACAGATTGAATTGCCGCATATTCAATATTCAAATATGATAGCCTAACGAGACATTGTAATTAATATACTGTTAATTTGACGAAGACTCATATAAACGAGAATGTTGAGAGATGCTGTTGTTTTTACAGGCCACTGCAAGCTATTTCATGTGCTGGTACACGATGAATGAAGTGCCTCACCTGTCTGCACTAGGAGAGAGATGTGACAATCATGCCAGTTGCTTGGACCCATGGTTGGGGCCAGCCAACTATGATCCAAGGGCTAGCGACGAAGTGCCGTTCCAGTGTGCCACATTCAGCTTCTGCCCCGGTAAACTCTGCTTAGCAGCCTTTCGTCTACTTTTCACTTGTTTTGGTATCTGCGAGCGCAAGTTGGTCATTTTTACATTCAAAAATATTTTGTTATGGGAGCCACAAATATAGGTGAAACTTTAATTGTGTTGTGGCGTCCTGTACTTACCAAGGCAGGTGAAATTTAAATAAAAAAACGATAGCAAGTAGGTGAGAAGTTGGATATCTTGCAGATTCCAGATGATGCAGCATCAAGCCAAGGTGACTATGTTATTGTAATATCATTGAGGCCACGGGCTACTAAAATTCGAATCGATGAGACCAGTAGAAGTTGCTCACATAATTTCAACAAATAGAAAAAGGTTTAGATACTCAGGCGGCTGAACAGATTTTCTTGAATCATAGTTAAGAACATTCTCGACCAAGTGATCTTTCGAACAAAAATAACTAAACAAAAATCAGTTGAAGCTACGATGCCACAGACACACACAGATACACACGTTTAACTTATAACGCCCCTCTTTATGCGTCGGGGATTAAAATACATTTAAAATAAACTATTATCTAAGCTATTGATCTCATAACAGTTATTTTCCTTTATACGGAAGTTAATAATGCTAATGTGGTGCAAATTTAATGACTTGAACTTTGCAAACAGGTCTGTACAGGGTAAACTCAATTTTGCGACTGTCTGTAGTCCCCGAAAAATATCGTCGTTAAATTGCTGTTCTCGTAAAATCAGATATAATACAGTTTGATACTCACAATTATTTATAACTATTATTTTTACATTTGGTTTTTCTTGAAGACCGCGATTGTCACTGACAAAAGAGAAGCATGTTAGTTAAACTAAAATATTGTTTTTATTACAGAGAGACATTATCCAAATAAAAACCGAACGGAACGGCAGAACGGCAACATGTTGGACTTGCATTTGGGAAGACCCGTGTTCTGATTTCCGGCTCCGGCTATCTATATTTCGATATTCCGTGTTTCTGTGATATCGCTCCAGGCGAATTCTGGGTTGGTCCTATAATAAATATCAGGGCCGATTCCTCTACCGTATCCTGCCCTTGTGTAAAGTGGTGTGACAGTTTCTATGACCTCGATGTCGACGATATGAAAAGGTAACGTGAGATAATTTGGCTATACGTCTCGTCGAAAGCGAGGTTCTTTAGAGAAGGCGACACACAAGATGGCACAATGACAGGGGCTGGGAGAGGAGTCGGCCATGGCCTTCGTTGAGGAACTATACCTGCATTTTGCTGGAGTGATTTAGGGAAACCATGAAAACAGAAATCAGGATTCTTGGAGCCATGGATCGAACCCGGTTCTCCCATATTCGAACCTACCGTGTTATTCTTGTGCCATCCTAGCTTGGTGTCCAATTATTCTAAACATAAAAAATTACTGTCGCCTAAATTATTGTAATATAATTGGAACGAAAAACTCTATCAAAAGTCAAGCCAACTTACCAATCTGCGTATATCTACCAAGATTACCAAAAATAGGAAAAAATGTTCTCGGTTATGTGAAATTAAAAAATAAATGGCCGCATGTATGAAAATACAATTACAGGATGAACAAAATATACAAAGGAAAGTCAGCTTTCTAAGTAATATGTGTGTGCAAAATTTGATATAATTCAGAAAAATATTTACTGAGATATACTATACTATGATTAAAATATAAACATTGCCGCCATTTTGAAAACATGAACATAGTATAGTTGAAAAATGCAAAAATAGAGTCACCTTCAAATGTGGTAATCTATATGATTATTAAGTTTAATAAAACTCGGAAAAGTATTTTCTCAGATATGTTTTACTATGTTTAAAATATAAAAATGGCCACCAAAAAGAAAATGGAAAACAGGATGAACGAAATACACAAAAGTCAAGTCAGCTTTGTATGTAGTAGATGTGTACCATGTTTAAATAAATTATTTAAAAAATACTCAGAAATGTAATTCAACGCTGAAAATCTAAAAAATTGCCGACATTTTGTAACTGTGTATACTGTATGAACGAAATGCATAAAAGTCAACATGTGCTTTATGTGCACCGAGTGTGACGAAATTCTAAAATACGGATCCTTCAATATATCTAGCTTAACTGAAAAATGTTGAAATAGCCGCCATTTCAAAAATATGAAAATGGCGTAAACGAAATATATAAAATCAAGTCAGGTTTCTAAATGCTATGCGTGTACAAAGTTTGATGAAATTAGGTCTACTGGTTCAAAAGTTTGTAGCGGGGACACGCACGCGCACGGACACACGCAAAACTCACACACTAGAAGTGGGACGATACCACACGTTCTGTACTGTAATTAAATGGTATGAACATTAACAATTATGGTACAAATAACAGTTACTATAGAACATGCAAACTATAAGGTTCAAATAGCCAATTGCCAAATGAACATCGCCAACGCAAAGAAATAATAGCGAAGAAAATTCATCTGCACTGTGATAACAGCACTGCCATTAAAGTGGCGCACAACCCTAAACTGTTACAAACTGTTACAGTACTTCAACTAAAATGTACGCTGTAGTTTAAACAAAACACTTATAGATTTTATAATCGAAAAACAGTATGTTGAGAACAATGTTCTGCCATATGCATTAAATATCTTTAATTTATTACACCATTCCATTTCAATTTGTCTGCCCTCCGTGCTAAGTGGCGTACACCTCTGTCCATGACTCATTATTAGAGCATCTTGGGTGATGTAAACCAAGTAAACTATCTCAGGTTTGAGAGTGTTTCTGCATTCTAGGATAATGTAGCCCCTAGTACTAAACGCGCGTTCACTGCTTACACTTGATGCCTGCACGAACAAGCACTGACACATTAATACCAAGGCAGCGTTGAGGCGTAATTTATTTTACCATCCGAACACATTGTTGTTTGCTTTAGCAGCTGCATTATCAGATTTATTTATTTATTTATCCACGAAGTGTTCGGCCATTGGCCGGTTTACAACGGATCGTGTTCAACAGATCGTGTTCAAACAGATCAACAACTATTACATACAGTTGATGTTATATTATTAAACTTAAATCTATAAATTATTGTAAAGTTATAACAGTTTAGTTACGTTAGGTGACAGTTATTTATGTTTATGTTACTTTTATCTTTAACAAGCCAGAAAACATTATGATATTATGCTACTTCATCCAGGGAATGATCGGAGTTGTCGCCGGAGTCCTCCCAAGAATGTAATTTGCTCTTTTTTGCTTCCGGCGCACTCTGGCTCTTGCCCTATCCGTCTCGATCAATGTAATCCGGATGTTGTCAATAATGAAGCAGGCGTCGCACTTCTTTATGAACTTCTTCTCTTTCGGAGGCACTTAACTTGCGAAGGTTTTGGTGTGATTCACTTAGGAATGTAGCAATTTTGTGGGCCAATGTTATGCCATTTTTTTTGACAAGGTACTCTTTGGCACAGCGATTTGTGTGTTTCAATTATGTAGACGCGTTACCATTTAAATAACAGCATTCAATTAAAGTGTATAACCAAGTTAACACAATGTTGATGGTGACCTTACGCATGTCCATGTTCCAAGTCTTTAATGGTCGAGTATAAGTCTGCAAGAAAATTTGTTACATCCTGTAGTAAACATAAATCCAGACCAGACTCTCCTCACTTCTTGTCTCTAGCAACTGACGAATAGCGTCAATTTAGAAATGCAAAGATCTCATCAAAATGAATTTAAAATTCCACCTGGACTCTATGTGTTGGTGTACTCTATGTGGAAGACGAGCAACAAGTCCCAATCTTTTAAAGTATGTAACTACTTTCGATGCTTCATCGATAAGTTCTTTGACACTAAGAGTAAGTGAGAGATTTTGGTCAGCGCTTAACATCGAGGTTTTTAGCGCTGGTTAAGGGTGATATCAGGTGAGTATGAAGCAGCGCCGGAATGAAGGGGCGGGGGAAACGGGAGATCCCCGAGAAAACCCGACGACCAACGGCCTCGTTCGACACGATTCCCACATGCAAAAATCCGGGGACCGACCCCACCGGGAATCGAACCCGGATCACCTTGGTGGTTTGACACTAGGAATCGTAGCTACTAAATACATGTCTTGAAATGCGTTTCTAATAGCATCATTTATGAGGTGTATTTGTGCAGTCGTAACGCTTCTTTTCCTCTAAAGCTTTGATAACGTTACTACCTTTATCGGTAACAAATGCAAATGCTCACAGTCTTCTTCTGTTAAACTAATATAGGCAAGTCTTTTGAAAAACTACTTCCTTATATTGTACCCTATTTTTTTTCTTCTGGAAAACCAGAAGTAAAGAGAACTCTACTGGTAAGATTCCAGGCTTTCAAAAACTGCACTTCTATTGCAATATGTGAGTGTTTTCTCATGTCATCTGTCCACATGTCCATTGTAAAAGTCAACTCACAGAGCTGTAGTACTGCCAATACCTCTGGTAAATATTGTTCATGTGAATAATTAGCCGTTACCATCACCCATCGAGAAACGGTCGTCGGATTGGGCAACAAATTGTTGGCATCTACGGTCTCGTGGAGGTGCACAAGTTAAAAAGGCTTGAGAATATCCGCCAAATCCATTACCAGCAACCGTTTCGAATGTTCTTCACACTATTCTAATACAGACCTTTTTACTGTACTACTTTTCACATCGTCGTATTCGTTAATTCATTTCTTATGACAACATTTATATCACTTGTGGAAAATTAAGGTACTGAATTTTGCTCACAGAACTCTCGCGTGTGGCGATGTAGGTGACTCGTTTATGTTTTACCACTATTTGTTAACAGTTTGTTGTACTGTTTACATGACACGTTTGTGACATGTAGGGCAGTCAAGCAAGCAACAGGCTGCACCTAACCGACCACATGCACAACAGTTGAATACACCTGAGGAGAGGACATCTTCGTCAACTATATCAATTCTATTCATTACCCTAAAATCAAGATCTCAAAATATATTGCAATAAATTTAATCAATGATCTATTGTGATTAAAGGGTACCAACTGTTCAGCCACGATAGATAATATAAAGTTAGTTAAAGACACACCTTTTTTTTAAACAAAGATATGAAAAATTTGTAAATAATTGAATTAAAATAATACAAGAATCAAAGGGTTAAACATTCTGTTGAACGTAAAACTATGTAGCAACCATTAAAGAACGAATTCATATAAATACAATGCTCTGACAGTTAAACTTTGCACCATTATAAAATCTTAGTTTTCATAAGAATTTTAAAGAATACGGAAGATTTTTTAGAATGTGTAACAGTTAGTGCGATTGGAATAATGCACTATTATTATTGTTATTATTATTATTCATACTATTATTACGAATCATTCTGGATCTACTAGGATAATTATCAGATAACGAGTGAAGAACTTCAATTAAATGCTCCACAGAGTCGGTAATAACGACTCATTTGGTAAATGGATGAATAATTCAAGTTCAAAACCAACAGTTTTGACGAAGTATAATAATTCAAGTTCAAAACTTACAGTTTTTCACGAAGTCGATATGGCCATGTCAGTACCTATTTAACTAATCATCCGGATTTCTGGGAAAGTCTCTACTATCGGTGAATGCAGCATTCCAACTTCCAATTAAAGTACCACCAAAATCGACTCGACGAGGTCCCGAAATCTTCATGCTGCGCAACCTTGTCAATGACATATTCAGCAGGTTAATCTGTAGCACAATCAATGCAATTTTGAGGCAATCAAACATCTTGAGTGCACAGATCCAGCAAGCAGCAGAACTTTTTCCAAGAGTCGTTTTCAACAACTCAGGCAGCAATCGCCTACCCAGCTCGGTAGCCAGCACATGAATGCCCCTCGGCAGGCAAGCCAGCGGGTCGATTATAACCTTGTGTCGCTAACTTGCTACTGCACGCAACTTTGCGATGAATAGTGGTTTCAATAGCGATTTCGTGATTATGACCGTCCTCGTTTGCGAGTGTCGCTATATTTTATGAGTACGCAAAAGCTTTGCAACAGCACTCTCGGAGGCGACAGTTGGTAATTTTCTGTGGATAAATATTTCTCTTAGAAAAAATTCCAATATTTATGTTTACAGCAAAAGAGATTTCTCTTTCCGTGGGTAATTATCATCCTCGTTGGTAGTGCCACCTAGCCAAATAATTAGGTAACGGTTTATACAGGGTGTAACAGAAGTGATGGTCAATAATTCACACATGGAAAGTACTGGCCAAAAGAAGCTACAAATGTCCAATAAACATGGGTCCGGAAATCAACCGTTGTCGAGATAGAACACATTGTTTGTTGCAGTTGATCAGTATGTAGGAACACATGGAATTTGTAATCTTTAAAGAAGGTGTTCAAAATGTTGCCCATGCGTCTGAATGCAAAATTGAACTCGTCTCTGAAACGAGTTGCGAATACTCTAAGACAGTCCTGGTGTATTCTGTAAATGCTGGAAGGCTGCTTCAATCCGCAAACGTAATTCTTCAAAGAGCGTTGACCTCAGTAGCATAGCCCAGGCTTTTGACATGACCCCACACACAGAAATCCATGGGATTTAAATCTGGTGATCTTGGAGGCCATGGCACAGATCCTCCTCTACCTATCCAATGTTGACCATACTGTCGAGTTAGAAGCCGGCGCACACGTAATTGAAAATGTGCTGGAGCACCGTCATGCATAAACCACATGTTCAGGCATTGGTTGAGTGGAAAATCATCATCATTAAGCAGATCTGGAAGTACAGTACGCAGAAACTGCCTGTACCGATCTCCGGTTAGTCTCTGTGGTAGGAAGTGTGGTCCAATTATGCGGTCTCCGAGCAGTCCGGTCCAGACGTTCAACGAAAAACGTTGCTGATGTCGTGACACGTGTGTAGCATTAGGACTGACATCGGCCCAAATGTGACAGTTATGGAAGTTGAAAATGCCGTCACGGGTAAACCCAGCTTCATCCGTGAACAGAATACGGCTTACAAACAGGGGGTTCAAAGTACACTGTTGTTGCATCCATTGGCAGAAATTCCCTCTAGGAGGGAAGTCTGCATTGTTGAGAGCTTGCACACGCTGGATATGATACGGATACAGTAATTGCCGATGTAAAATCCTCCTTGTTGAAGTACTCGGACGTTCGCGTACAATGTCTAACTCCCTTTCCTCAACATCGGGTGTAATGGATTTGTGCGAAACTCCCACTTTCTCGAAGGCGCTGTTGTAACCTCGTAAATATACGTCTGTCGGGCTGCCTGCGGCGAGGAAAAGCTTCTTCATACAATCGTGCAGCCTGAAGTGCACTGCCATTAGCTTTGCCATACATGAAGTGCATGTCAGCGTACTCTTCATTAGTGTAACCTCCGTCCATGGTGCCTTTACTTTCGTAACTGATTGTCTGTACGGCACAGTGCATGTAGGGAGTAGTTGCGCATGCGTCAACAACCTGATAGGCGAACCCATACCTTGAGATACCAGCGTAATTACCTAGGAATCCAAACGCGTTTGGAGTTGGTTCCCAATTCGACTTGTTACGAGAACTTGGCAACAGTTGATTTCCGGACCCATGTTTATTGGACATTTGTAGCTTCTTTTGGCCAGTACTTTCCATGTGTGAATTATTGACCATCACTTATGTTACACTCTGTAAATGCTCCACTAGATATCGGTGACAGTTACATAACAAAATTTAGTTATTATTTAGAAGTGCTGTATTCACGGGAAGTAGTGCCATTGTAAACATTTTTGAAAGTGATATACATTGAAACTTGTGTTTGAACTAGGGAAGTAACCTTATCATTCAAATTGTGGGATTTTTACAAAGAAAAACCTCCTTTGTGAGAACACTTAAATTAAGAAATGTGCAAAACGAAATAAATAAAAACTGTCTATAGTAACAAATGAAAATATAGGCATCCGTAAATTATCCGTAAATACAGGAAATCTATAGATTTTAAGTTAATATTTTAGAATGTGTGGTTCTTGTGTATTACAATTTAAAACGGTTTACATTTACAACAGGAGTTATGAGACAACGTCACATATATTTGAAAGACTCGTATTTCGTCAAAATATATTTCATCTACATAATAGTTGGTGAATATTCGCTTGAAAAAATAGTTGTTAAAGTAACATATTAATACTACAAAAAATATTGTTAATATAAAAATAGTACTTATTTTCTCTGTTGATTGTCCCGTATTTGAATCGTGGCGGCAAGAACAACTGCACCGGCATATTTGACTGTATATTAATTTTAAACACAAAAGTAAAGCTACAGTGACGTAGAGATATAACTTATTTAATAAATGGGCAGACGAAATTAATTAAAAAATAAAAAAAATGTTCTGCAGATGTCTGAACCGATCCAACGCCCATAATAAACGCTTAATTTGGAGGCAACGACACTAAACAGCTAACCACTACGCCAACATTGTACTATAATATGCAGCATATTCGTAAAATGTTATCCTATACAATACTTCCGCGGTGTAAATATTCTTGTTTTAAGTTATCCTATAATAAACGTTTTTATTGACATTTTTGTATCTTCGTATTTTTAAAATGTAAATTTGTAATGGACGACTTGAGAAGAGGCGGAGCTTCAGTCAGGCGTGGGAAACAATTCCTATCTCCATGGATACGGCAGCCGAACATTACCTTCATGTAGCTGTTTGACTTCACATGTCCCGGATGAGATGTACGTCAAGAAAATTTATTATTTGTTTGGAATTTGCCGTTTTTTCAGGTAAACATTAATCTTATGTATTTGCGTATCTTAACCATGAAATAGAAACTAATATTTTTTACCCTTGCGTGCAAATCTATGAATGTGCAACATTTTTGCTTTCTGCAGTTACCAACTAACAAATCAGCATGTTTGCAAACAAGCTTTGTTTCCCACAGTACTTTTCCCCTGCGGTGACGTCAGAGGGCGTGTTCTTCAAGCGTCCATTCAAAACAGCTAACTCGAATGTCATATCAGATCGAGAACTATGTTTATTTACCAGAAGTTGTGTAATTATTTAAATAATCTGTCGTTTGTATACGTAGAACTAATTTGCAAAGCGTAAATATTAGTGTAACATATGAATTGGACTCTTTCTACGCCAATTAATTTTGTTACAATTGTTTAAGTGTGTGATGTTATGGCAACTCAAGAAAAATGTCCGCCAGTTAGGCTAATCGTAGAAATCCACTTTGCGCTGGCCTCTTGTAAAATGGCAACTAAAATGAGAATATATTATCCCCTAAGAGTCTCCCTGAGCCTAAATTACGACGCTGGCAGGACAAAAACCTTGGTTCAGCTGGGCCAGGTCCTGCCTCACATCCAATCCTATCGGCTCGCTTCAGGGAACCCTCTCACGGCTAGGCGTAGTTTTTCTTACGCCCACGCACATAGAGGTCTCGAACCTCATCGAAACGCACAGAAGAAACCTCTGCATTTCCAAAGCGCTGGTTAAATAAAACAATTCTCGAGGACTTATAATTACTAAATCAGCTTAAAAAATAAACAATATATAGTACAAATCACAACAAAATTAAATAAATTTGGTAATACTAAAATTTACACAAACATTAGAATTAGGTTAAAATTTATCGTCAGTATTAATATTAAAATTATCATTGAAACTACTATTGTGAGTGAGAGATAGACTCTAATAAGATACATGGAAATATTAATTACATTAAACTAATAAATAAGAATTATAGCAGTGGTAGGAGCAGCTTAAAGATTATTAATTTTCAATTAAAATCTGACTTTAGCAGAGTCTTTCAATGCTCATTCTTCACAAAAATGCAAATAAAATACTATTCTGGAACTACCATTACAACGTAATCACTTGTAATCTTTAGTTGTTTTAAATTAATCAATATAGCTCCTCTAAGTTTATTTACAAATCATTTAACTTTAGGATATAGTCAATATCAAATCACAATATTGGTAAACGAGTCATTGTTTAGCCTTTTGTTATTTTCTTTGAGTATTCTGATTGGCTGGCTACCGCACTTGACAACGTGATTGATGTACCAAACTTTCAAAATTTCCTACTTTATAATTTAAGCTTGGCCTAGCTAAGTGAGGCCTAGCTAAGTCGTGTTTGTAATGGTAAAACACCCACCACTCGTGAGACAGTTTTAAGCGATGCTTAAACTTAAGCACTGCCTAGATGAGGTTTAGTTTAGGACGAGTTTGTGAAACCAGCCATTAGTACAGTACATGTTTGATTACAGCAGCAAATATTGTCCATAAAATGTATTTTTGACTTACTACATGTTTCTACAAAATGGGGTCGAATGCAGGCGACAGGATATATTACGAGCATGCATGATGGACATCGTCGCAGGCCTCAATGTACGTTACTTTGTCCTTGTAGTGAGGGTCGCCCAGTCAATACGCTACTCACCTGAATCCTAGGCTGACTTTCCCATAGCTCTTAACAGTATCTGGTGCGCAGTAGCTTTTGTAAGCCATTTAATTATTTGCTGATTGTCCAGCACAAAGACATTTATATCAGGCTCCTGCTGATAATGTTGAGGATCCAACAACCGTGTATGTATATGGGTCGGAACACAGATTACTGGTTACCAGATGCGTGATGCACATGGTCATCTTATCTGCAGTGCTGATCATGTTGTAGCACTTCTTATCTTGGAATAGCTTTTGTTGATAGTTTCAATATGGTTGAGACAAGGGGGCAGCTACTGCTGTGAGTTCCTATGTCTTGCACCACCTTCGGGAATTTTTGTGTCTGGAATAGCATAATAGTCATTTAAATACTCCTCGCATGAAAAGTGGTACGAATATCTTCTTCTTGCTGCAGGTTGGCTGGTATGAGTCTGAACAAAAGCGAATTCCATACAGTAAATGTCTCAGCAGGAACTCATCAGACAGGAATGCCAGTTCTTGGTCCTCGTCGAGGGATGCTAGCGACAGATGTCTCCCATATCGCACAATGAATGTTATGACTCTGATGAGGCAGTACACGAACATCTGCTATTGGTAAAACCACTAACTTTAAATTCGAGGACATTCGACACGAAGAGGTGACGTCGTTGGTATCAGCAGGTCGATGACTGGGCTCGAGAATACTTTTATGAGCTGGTGTATGAGCATTAGTATGAAGAATTGAGTGTTGAGGGCGTGGTTGAAGAGGGAAGGATGCTACTAGGAGCTGAAGTACGGAGTGATCGGTGGGGAGATATTTTTAGTTTAAGTCTGTCATAGCAAATGTGTGTGTTTATATATATAATAAAAAATAACTAAATTAAGAACACTTCAGCGTATTCAAATGGTATCTATACAAACAGAAATCAGAGATCATTAATTCCCAATTTTCATTATTCATTTAAAATCAATAATTTCTATATGATAAGATTAAGTATGACACCAAATGTGGTGGACCTAACAGAAGTATAGATGGATATAAGTCGGTTTGAAGCTATGTACAATAAAATGTATTAAAAGTGGTGAACATTTGGTTAAAAATAATTTATTATTTGTAAGTTATAAACTTACTAATTTGAATAACTCGGTGTTATGTTGAAAATTAATCTACACATAACCTTGTCTACAAGTTAGTATTGTTGCGAGCCGCGACTGTCTGGCTGGGCGGTGTAGTACGATACTGTGGTGGCGGAGCTAGGACACCCCCCTTCCCACTCCTCGGCGCCGTGGCTGTCGGGCAGGGCGGCGAAATACAATACAGTGGCGGCAGCGCTAAAAGACCTCCTCGGGTGATTGTATTACTCCATGATAACCACCTGCACCCTGTATCGGGTAACCGGGGGAAAATATCGTGATCTGGAATGATCCTGTTCCCTCTTTATCTATCGGGGTGGTGTTTGACATTGAAGCGACATCTTTCCAGGAGGTTGGAGAATAGAGACCCGCCGAGATAATTCGAGAAGGAGGAGGGTGGGGTACATAAGGGGGAGCTGCAGCAGGAGCGAGAGAGTTTTGCTGGCAGGTGCCTAGTGTGATCTGAAGTGATAGTGACAAGTATTGGATTGCGACGACTGTTCAAGGGCGTCCAGCGAGTGGGACCGCAGCAAGTAGTAGGAAGAAGGTGATTCTAGGCCAGAAAGATTCTTCGGTATTATTTCTTTTGGTCCACCATTGTGAGTGACTAGTAACATTTCCATATACAGAGAACTTATGTAGATGTTTTTTTTTTCGTTATTTGTTCTGTTTGACATTTATTGTGGTAAATCTTCATAGACATAGTTTTTTTAATATACAGTTGTAAATAAACTAGGTTAGCTTTATTATCTTTATTTTATCAAAGACCTCCATCCCCAAACGTACCTAGCCCGCAACTTGTAACAGTATGTTTTGTTTTTGTCGATACTTTGAATGTGAATGATTGTTGTTCCAAAAACATAAATAGGAAAATTACAGCGAGTAAGTATACTTATTTAATCTGAACTCATGTTACATGTGTAGGCACAGGAAATATTAGGAGCCAGTCAGAAATATTTTTGATTTTATCATATTAAAAAGTCACGAAACTGAACGTTATCTATGTTTCACAATAAGCTTGCTGCTCGTTTACAGTAAACTTGTTAAAATAGGGCAATAAACTTGCAGCAATCAGTGGTAAGACAAAAATTTTGTAGCAGGCTTGCAAAATTAAGTAGTGATCAGTGAAATAACTTGCTGTAAGCATTGTTTGTAAGCTTAATTTATGATAACATTGAAAATCAACTGCAATGCCAGCTTGAAATGAGCTTGTTGCACACTACCATGACAAACTTTTTACATGCTTGAAGCAAGCTGGTTAGCAAACTGATTTTGCAATATTGTATACCAAAATTATAATTATGGTTTTGAGAATACTTTCCGAACGAAAAATCAAGCTGGATTCACAACCACCACTTAGCGTACGCGCGTACGATACGTGTAAAAGTAGAACCACCTCGCATAGCGTGCGTACATACGTAGTAGAGTTGATCAACTTTCTACTTCGTATGTATGTATGCCAATTGGTGGTTGTGAATGCAGCATGTGCAAGCGTAAGAATAAATTAAATATTGATTTATATTGAGAAATCATTTATCTTGTGGCCATAAATTATTTAATTCGCTGCGAAAAGTAAAAATAAATTACGATAATCTATTACCGACATTCTGTTATGATATAAAAAATTTCCGCGCATGTCTAGATTAAATTTTGTGATGAATCCAATAACTTAGTGCGTGTGTTCGTACGTACATTAAGTGTGGTTGTGAATCCGTCTTTAGGTTTATGGAATTACCTTTCTTAGTGTGTGTGTCTGTGTGTGTGCCCCCTGCCGCCTAAAAACGTTTGAACCAGAAGACCGAATTTCAAAAAAATTTCGTACACATATAGTATTTTGTAATCTGACTTGACTTTTATATATTTCATTTACGCCATGTTTATATTTTCAAAATGGTGGCAATTTTAACATTATTCGATGAGGCTAGATATTTAAGGAACCATAATTTAGAATTTCATCAAACTTGGTGCACATATACTATATACAAAGTTGACTTAACATTTAAGTAATTCGGTCATCCTGTGTGCATATCTTTCAAAATGGTGGCCATTTTTTAATTTTTAGCATAAGTAACACATATCAAGAATTTTTTTTTTAGAATTTCGTTAAATTTGGTACACATATACTACCAACAAATCTTGACTTCTGTATATATTGTTCATCTTTTGTTTGTATTTTTTTAAAATTATTTTCAAAATGGTGGCCATTTTTATATTTTAGCACAGTTTTTCATATCTTAGTAAATATGTTTCAGAACTTCGCCAAACCTAGTACACATATACTACACAAAATGCTAACTTGACTTTTGTGTATCACATATCTCAGGAAATATTTTTTCCAGAATTGTTTCAAACTTGGTACAAATATACTACATACAGAGCTGACTTGATTCTTTTGTATTTTGTAAGTCTTGTATACTTATTTTGAAACGGCGGTCATTTTTATATTTTAGCATCGCATTCCATATTTTAGTGCACTTTTTTTTTTCAGAATTTTATCAAACTTGGTACACATACACTGCAAACAAACCTGACTTCACTTTGTATATTTCGTTCATCCATGTGTAATATTTTGAAAACGACAGTTATTTTTTATCTTCATGATACAAAGACATCCCAGAAAAAATGTTCCCCAATTTATTAAACTGGTTATTCGCATATTACTTAGCACACTGACTTATCTTTAGTATATGTCGTGCATCATATGTCTAAATTAGTATTACCATTTAATGTCCCTAGATTACGTAAACGATTTTAACTTTCAGGGTTAATTTGCACCAACAATGCTGGTAACTTCTTGTTTTAATTGAAGTGTAATACTTATGGTGTTTTTTACGTTACTGATATTCCATACAACTTTCCGACCTCGGAAAGCAATTATCAGGCCAAAACATTTTCTGATTTTATGGGATTCGAGGTTTTGACCCTTGAACTGCTAAATAGATGTGCTACCCAATATATCACAGTAAAGTTTCTCAAACAAAAGTTTATTAGAGAGTGAACTTTGTTGTTGACATGCTGATGTTTCCTAACCTCTAAACAACAGTGTTGTTAAAGTAATAGAATTTTACTTTATTTTGCTTCATACTGTTATAATAGCTTTTTGTAAAACCAACATATGAAATCAACGAGAACTATATTTGTAATTTACTTGGTAATTTTCAAACGTACATGAAAATAAAGTTGGGGTAAGCTCTACTATGTTCAGTGAATTCTTGCAAATAGTCTCGTGAGCAATACTGCTAAATGTAATTAGGTATAATAAATTGCAATCGTGCTACAATCTTGAACCAGGCTCCCAGCAAGTCACGTGAGCTAGCTTGCTGTTTAATTCGAATTCAAGTGAACTGTATACTTACCGTAAGCTTACATTCTATCTATGTATATACTGCCAGTCACAAATAAAGGAACTGCCGTTTGTACAATAACAGTAGTGTTTAAATTGCTTAAAATTCTGTACAAAGCTAGGTACAACTAATAAATGATATTGTAAGATAGCAATTCATTCTATCTCATTTAATTTTGAGCCCTTTTTAGTGTTTTTGGAGTAGCAGTTTTGAGTTTTTTTATTGAATTTTAGATTTCTGCTTCATTTTATGTTTTTTTTCAGCTAAATGTCATAAATAGCTTAGTGATTTACAATCGGCACACTCCCACTAAGTTGCTAAGAGTAATTTGTAATTAATACAGTTGTACATAGGTGTAATTTGTATGTAAGATGCTGAATGTGAGAGTTCTGACAGTTCATGGGTGGTACCTCAGACCCATGTTGTCCAGGCAAGCATTATGCCTCTCTGAGCAAATGCTGGACCAGTGAGCAAAACAACCCCTGCTACATAGACGCACCTCCAGGCAAGAAGGACTGCTCTGTGAGGCGCAGTCAAAACACCGACCTAGTCTCCATCATACTGGACATGTGGAACGTAAGCTGTCACTGCATCCAGCCAGGCTACGAGTGGAGCTCCCGCTTTGGAATGTGCATAGGTAAGTTTCCTCGCAACAAGTTTTTTTCTCTGAACTTCTTTGATGTTTTATGTTCAGACATTTGTACTTCATTCGCTTGGTTCAATTCAAAATTGGCATAAATTGAGGCGAAGCACATTAAATGTAGCTGACCGGACTTAAAAAGCCAATAAGCGAAATTATTGTATGCAAACATTTTTCTGAAGTGGTCATCCATGTTGCCAAAGTGTTTATCTTACATTCTAAAACGCTGTACAGTATTACCCTAAAGGAATCTTATTCTAACTGTGAATATACAGACCTATATGCTGGGAACAGTGAAGAATAGTTTTTGTCAGTAAGTTACTGTACGAGTGTTGTACGTCTATTGTTTTTTTTATAGTATAAGCAATCAGTCTTGCCCATATTTGAAAGCTTGTACCTCGGAAGTATTCCTAAAATTAAAGTAACTTAAAATCACAATATTCATATGCCTTGTTGTACTACACAAAATCAAGTCATTATTGGTCCAGATCCGCAATTTTGTAAATGTCCCGTTCGCGGTGTTAGCACGAGCAGAATATGGGACAAGTGCGCGACAAGCTATAACTGCGACACAGACGAGACGAGTGTTTGATAATGATTGAGTGAAATGTGTCGGACATGAAAGAAAAGCAACTGCAGGCATCGTAGCATAACCGCTCGTGAAAAAATAAGACACAAGAAAAACATTCTCATAATGTCTTGCCAATAAATAAGATTATTTTTTTACTCGTCACTGATAATATGACAGCAGCTAAGACATGGTTGGCACGTTCAAAGACGTAGGATATTCTAGGCGTGTTGGTGTGTTGAACATTCTGTCAATTACATTAGTAAAACTTTGATTTAATGATGACTACTGTGATTACATATTAACTACTTGCAAAGGTAATTAAATTATGTTCTACAGCAGCAACGAAGAGTTTGTAACCCTACTACTAGTAAAATTACACGAGAAGTACCCCCAATGGCAATGGAGAAATCCACATTCAAAATCACCGGTGACTGTATTAGCGTCAAATTACTGCAGAATATCAAGACGGAGGCTGCAAGCAATATTAAAATATAGGATACTATAAATGTAATACGAGTCACATTGTGAGTTTTTTCCTCAGTGGTGGACGAAAAATAATTATACTTAACGACGTAAATATAAAAGGGACACGCTAGATTTATATGACAAAGAGTCATGCCTAGTCAGAGACCCACGTCACGCACAAGAAAAATTTACATAACAAATTATGTGCGATAACATGAGGTAAACAGGAATGAACTCGGGTAGAATGTATTTAAACATACATGTGAAGAAATAAGTGATCGATGCAAAACATGAGACATTCTGCATTTAGGTTATGTACTTCAGCAGTGTTTCTAGTCCTTGTAAGCAAGAGGTCAGCAAAGGAAAGAAGGTATGTTTTACCGGCCATGACTGTTACTTGTATGACCCAGACGGAAACAAATAGTAAAAGCAGACCTCTTCAATGACATTTATTGCCTCTTAAAGGCAAACACTTTAATGTGGTGGCTTAGCGGAATAATCGTGACCTGCTGGATTAAAGCACCAGATTTTGTACAGTTCATATATACACTTGGTACTACCAAACTACGGGGTGATGCTCGATTTTTTGTTTTGCCATCTTGAAATACGACGCCATTTTGGTTTTCTCCCAAAGTTTTTGTCATTCGTATCGTCCAAACTATTGGGTTTATGGCAAAACATGTCAAGATATGTTTTGTTTACAATTAAATTTGCTGCAATTTGCCCAAGGATGTCTTTGTATGTAGAATATTTCGTGAGTAACAAATTTTCAAACTTCATTTTTTTTATAAATATTTTGTCATTCATCAAAATATTGCTGAATATCACCCAAACTGGTAGATTTGTGGCAAAACATGCCAACAGATGTTTTATTAACTATTAAATTTGCTACAATATGAGCCCACTACCATCTTTGTATGTTGAATATTTTGTGAGAAACAAAATTTCAAACTTTTTTTTAATTATCAAATTTTTAGTTCCATTGAAAAAAACACCAATTGATCCACTAAACATAGTTATCTATTGATATTATATTCATGGTAATAACCAGTAACAACTTTTAATTTTTGTTAAATTGTCTAAAATTGAAGCGTATTATGGTTTTATATTTAAAATTTTCAACTTTTTTTGTAACATACGGCGCTAAACATTTTGTAGGATTCAGGTTACACCTAAAAATTTCCAATATTCAACCATTTTGGGAAGGTCTTTTGAGAAAATTTATTTGCTTGATTCAGATTTCTGATGAAAGGAGAATCCGACTAATAACACAGATTGGAACAAGTGTATTTTTTTGCCATAATGAAGTTGGAGACTTGTGGTCTTCAGGTGATTCATCGCCCGAAGAAGTAAGGCAAAGGTGTAAGAACTTTTTACAACTTGTAGCGGAGTTTGAACATCTTGAGTGTTCGCCAGTTGATACCAATATGTTGTTGGAAAACAGTGTTAAGCAGCACAAACAGTGCAGACTAAAGTATTCTCAGTCAAAACTCAGCCGAACAAAAGAGAGACTAAAAAAGTGTAGACATGAATCGAATGAAGATGGATGAAAGTTCACTCGTCAGTCAACAATGCTGCCATCGTAGCAAAGAAAAATTAGCGAAACATGCATTTCTATATGTAAAAGGAACGTTTTCTTCATAATTGCTCAACTTTAACTCTTGACAAGACTCTGAGAAACATTGCTTACGAATTATAAGAAACATAACCATAACCACGAATCGCTGGTGGAGATTTAATAGCCATAGAAGCACAGTAGTACCACAATGCATGTTTAACATCTCAGAAAATTCGCCATAGGAGTATGAAGAGAGAAAGATACTGTGTCATCTGATAAGAGTTATATTGACGCAATGGCAGAATCTCGGGTGTTTGTGGAACTTGTTTTATCCATACAGAATCCTGTGTGGAAGAGGGCAGTTACATTTTCAAACTTTCTGATTTACGTATTTTATATTAAAATCGGCTAAGGATTATGGGCTTTCCGAAGGTAATCAACAATTCAACACTCAAAGAAAATCTACTTGAACACTTTCTCGGTGACTGTCAAGAACAATCGGATGGTAAAAATGTACTTCTGGTTTTTAATTAAGGTCTGCAAAAACTACTGAAAGACGCTATGCTTTCACATTATTTTGACCAAGAAGCTCTACCAATGGCTTGGGTTTCCAAATTACTGCGAACAGAAATTTCTAATGCAGTCGTTCCTAAAGTCTCAGTTTTTTTGCGCCAAACTGTCAAGAGTAATCAGTACCAGGAAACCTAAAATATTTTGTATTGGTGCTGCAATATGAGTCAACAAAGAAGAGTGTATTAAAGTTAGCAAGATATGCCTTACTATATGACAGTTGATAGTGTTTAGTTACAAGATTATGGCACCAGCATCTACAGAACATATGCGCCATACAAAGTCTAAAGAACCTCCTCTACCATTATATTTACTTCTCTGTCAATTCTTACACAAGAAGCAAGGCATTGGTAACACAACTTTATGAACAAGGGATTAGTCAAGCTACGACTGAGTGTTAGAAGTAGAAGACTTGCTCACAACAGCTGCCTGCTAACATTAGAAGGATGATGATTTAGTGTGTCCTACTCAACTCTTTAAGGAACTATTTACAGTAGGTCAACTTCTGTAGGGTCTTTTCATGGGACCAGCATCAGCATGTTTCAGTTTCCGAGTGTTTGAACACTGGCATACCCAGACCTAAAATTTAATCGCTCATTTGAGAAACCCCACATGTCAAATTTCTGGAGGTATCCACAGATCATTAAAAGAAGCAAGCTGCATCAGTTCATATTAAAGCAACACGTGTCCATACACAAATAGCACAGAAACCAATTGCTACAAATTTCCAGTTCATTGAGAAACCAGCCATGTCCTTCATGTCCTGTGCGTGAGAGGTTTTTCAAATAAATGCATCGTCCTGGACATGAATAGTTTCTCAAATAACTGGCATATTGTGCTGCAACGTGTATGAGCAGTTATTACAACTGTTGCAAGGAAAGGCCCAAATGAGGTATGCTAAATTCTGCTACATGACATGAACAATGAAATTAGCCCAAATATTAAACATCTGCATCTGTTTTCTGATAGGTCAGAGGTTCAAAATAATAACAACACTGAAGTGAGGTTTTTGTTGGCTGTATTGGAGACTAGGCGATTTCAGACAATTCGCCATTATTTTCCGAACAGAGTGCTCTCATTTTTACCTTGCGATATGGATTTTAGTGCCATGAAAAGAAAAACTATGAGAACTGATCGGATATACACAGAGACAAAATATGTAGAGCTCATAGTACAGTCTACACGAAGTCCTGGCAAATTTACAACGCAGAAAATGGAGTCGAGAGACATAAAAATTTTATAAAAGACATGTAATATCAACAGAGTTTCATGCAAGTAGTGTGCAACGTAATCATAAAATGCATGTCAATGGCTCTACTTTTACGGAATTCTTATATTTTGTTGACCACATTAGAATAGTTCAAGCTAGACCATTCATTGATGGAATCATTGATCATACATTTGTACTAAAGTATTCTAGTGTTAAGCCAGACATGCTAACAGAGTTAACTTACAAGGACGGTTGTGTGCCAATAAACAAAAAGAAAATTGTATACGTCCAGACATTGCGGAGATTTATACCTCCTGAAATAGTGAATGACTTTTATGCAGACATTTTTCAGTGACCAACAACCGACGCTGCAGTCATTGAGCAATTTACCTAAACATTTTTTATTTGTTTCTTTTATGTTGTAAGTCTGTTTTTTATTTTAGGCAGTAAGGAGTAGTTATCCAATACCTCGAAAGCAGTGTGAATTTTACGTTGTTGAATATAATTACACCCATGGCAATTATTCCATCACTTAAACCCACTTTTTGTTGTATTAATTGTTGTCTGTAATCTTATAGGTCATGGTATGCAAAAAGTGATAGTTTTATGTATATTATAACACTTTGTCTGCAACCAAAAGAATATTGTGTTCCATTTCTATGTCACAATTTTTCTCACTTGTGTCTGTTGTTTGTGGACATAAAACTGCAGAACTGTTGCCCTAACTAACAATAGTAGTATAATACATACATTATATCTGTCATATATTTCAATTAAAAAGGCTTCTCTTGAATATCTCAAAAGTAACTTTTCTGGACATGTGAAGTTTTCTCAAATGATCGATTCAATTATTGTTCCACTTGCTGAATGTCACACGAAGCCAACACTACCAGATAACTACCGTATTGTTCCAGCTGTGGCTTACCATACAGAATGCCTAAAAGTACCAGACATGCCCATGCGGAATATGGAAGGCCATTATGAAAAGGCTACGAAAGAAGAACTACAGTGGATCAAAAACAGTATTCACATTCTCCAGAAAGTAGAGATAGAAACTGATGTTGTGGTGACTGGGGTGCTTATCGTGCATCTCGTCAAACTGAGGTTGCTTTTATACCTGGTATTTGCCTTTGTTCGAAGAAAAAGTTGTCAGTATCACCATGGTAAAACACGGCACGGATATTGTAAAAGCTATTATCGAAAGCTGCAATCCGTGCCAGGTTCCAATCATTGCCGTCGATCAACCACTGTTCGCCTTAGCTAAGTACGTTCAGTGGTGTTGGCCAGAAATGTATGGAGAAGATAAGCATGTTGTTATGATGGGTGGGCTTCATATTGAGATGTCTATGTGAAGTATGGTTAGTGATTCTGCTGCAGGATTATGGATTGATATAATTTCTTACTGAAGCCAAAATTGCAACCAATGTAACGGCCAGATTACATTACAAGCTATGGCAATAGCTCAAATCTACCAGACGTACAGATTAATCTGCTGATACATTGCAGGGTAAACAATGTGAAGAATATAAATAATATACGAAGGAAAAGTTTTCGTTGTTAGTAAAAAATTGTGGTCGATACACAACCACTACGTTTAATGTCAGGACAGCTAAGTGTCATCGGGATATTATACCTTATTAAAATTTTTTATGAAGATTAATGTTGTTGTAATATTATTTACTTTCTATTAAATAGATAAAGAGACAAGTCATGATCCTGATATATAATTTAGTTTTATAAAAATTACAATATTTATTATTTTCAATGTCGAATTTCAATTTAAAACAATGATTTTAATAATCATTTAAAGTTTGTATATTAACATCCCTAAATTCATATTGTGCATGAATCTCTTTTATTAATTTTATCGTTAGCACACAACTTAATTAAATAAATCATTTAATCTAATTTATAGGCATACATGCCTATTATTTAACATATTTCAGTGATATTATATGTTCTTTGTTTCCATTAACAAAACTTTTAAATAATAAATTATATAAAAAAGAATTTCATAATTTAGCAAACCACAAATCAATGACTTTTTATTTATTATTATTATTTCTTTGGGTACTTCAACTATTTTCAAGGTGTCATAGTAAGGTTAATTTTCTATTTCAAGTCACCTATCAAATTTTCATTTTTATTTATTTTGTGCGATGTGCTTATGGCCTAATCTTTCTCAGGATTTTATTTGTTTATAGTTTATATTTGTATGTTTAGTTGTCATGTTCGTTTGTTCATCTTGCCACTTTGTTGCTGTTATGAGAGGCTGTTTTGAGCAGGAAATTTTGGTAATTCTAACCACTTGGATATATATATATATATATATATATATATATGTGTGTGTGTGTGTATGTGTGTGTGTGTGTTTGTGTTTGCTTCCATTTCCTTAATTTATTTCACACCAAAGCACACCGGCACAAAACACTGGCTGTTGTTGGTAAGGGCAAGTGACTTCTTCAGTTATACCTACCATCATCAACAATAACATCATAGCATCGATCTCTTCAGCAGTGGATCATCTTCCTGAGCCGAAGGTACCAACATCTAAAGCACCTGCCATTGCTTTCAGAGACACATAATTTTTTTGGTAAGTGCCAGCGACTTCTTCAGCTCTACGTATCATCAGCAACCACAACAGCATCGGATACATCGTCAGCAACGTCATTAGCTTCTTCCTCATCAGAGGCATTATCTGTCGTCCATTAATACTATGCTCAAGTTAATAACTACCTGCCTGCATCTGTTATATTACCAAGAAAACCATCAATACATACGAAAGTCTGCAAAGGTGTGGTAGCCTACATCTTTCATCGGGGTTATGCTGTCAGTTTCGCAGCAAACAGTTCGGCGAAGAATACACAGCCCGCAGGCATGAAATTCACAGTGGTTCGCTCAACACAGCTAGCATCTCGTACCAACTAGATAAATAAAATGCTTTCACCAAAGGATGGCTTAAGTAAGCACTTGAAGGTATATAGCGAGCAAAAATCGAATCTATAAAATACAAATATGCAGTAATCAACCCCCGCAGTTCCGAAGACAAAGACTTCACGTGGGCAGTTTAGGTCAATTTTGTAAAGACATCGCACCAGCAGCGAATAGACAAGAGGTTTACAGAATATGTGAACAAATATGATTTCAGCGGAATCTGTGCAGAATCTCATATATATTAGAGTGCTTTGTTTATGGCAAGCATTACAGGAGTATTCTGTCTAAATTTGAACACAACCCCTAGCTTCTCTTACAAATGTATTCATCACTATTTAAAATAAGTGAGAAATTTTTTAAAAACTGTCCGGAAAAATTTGTGGTTATATTCCAGTGTACTGCAGTTACTTCGCCTGTCTGGTCTAACACGTAAGACCAGATATGAAATTCCGAATTCTGATGCCATACAATCTCCGAAATTGGCATTGACCCTAACAATAAAAAATTATCCTGATATTTTGTGACCACCAGCGATAAAACTACGGTAGTGTACACAGTTTATAAGACTGCTCGAGAAAAATTAGTTAACCAGAAACTTTGTTTAAGAAAACTATAATAAGGAAAAATGTGACTTCTGTAAAAGCAAATGTTATATCTGTATGCGTGTTCTGGTACCAAGTTTGAAACTGGTCGTATGCTCAGGGATGTATTTTTCTGGAGAGAAATTTTTACTGTAAACATAGATATGACAATTGTATGTCCTTTCAAACATTGCATATGTGTAAAATCAAGCCAATTGTAGAAAATGGAATAAAATACTTGCAAATAAAAATAAAATACGTCGATTCCATAAAAAAAAAACATGCCCATATTGCTATTAGAATTTATGAGTTAAATAGCATATATAAAATTGTAATGGTATTCTATAAATATTATTCATAACTTTGATAAAGACCATGTATGATACCAAATAAATAATATAAACAATTTATCAAAATTTAACAAATAAATATTAATAAGCTTCGAAATTGAACAAATAAAATTGTATAGTGCTTATTAACAGCAAGCGAGAATTTAAATTAAATACAGACCATGGACGGTTAAAATTAATACGATACAATTTAATCAACTTTTAGCAAATAATTTGTAAAGCTCTGCACAGAGTAGCCATGCGGTTGAACAAACTATAATGTATAATAGTGATTCCCAGCAGGGATGAATTTTATTTAGAGATAGACAATGGCCGATTGAAAATAAGTATATAATATTTAATTGAGATGCTCCACAGGGGCCAGTCTTGCAACCGAATCCGCTATATTGTAATGAATCCCTGCAACCAGGTAATTTAATTATATATAGACAGGGTCGATTCAAATTAAATAATATGAAAATTTAACTTATATTTATTGAATAAATTTGAGATGCTCCATAGAAAAAAAAAACCATGCTATTAAACAGCTACAATGCAACACGGCTGATGGCTGCTTTACAAATACTTACTTCAATCAGAGCTGATTAGCTATTTAATACACAGCTTGCTTATTCAATCATAGTACAAATACTATTATTTTCAATCAAAGCTGATTAGCTATTTAGTTCTCAACTTGCTTATTCAATCATAGTACAAATACTTTTATTTTCAATCAGAGCTGATTAGCTATTTAGTTCACAACTTACTTATTCAATCATAGTACAAATACTTTTATTTTCAATCAGAGCTGATTAACTATTTAGGTCACAACTTGCTTATTCAATCATAGTACAAATACTTTTTTAAATCAGTGCTGATTAGCAATTAAGTACACAACTTGCTTATTCAATCATAGTTACTTTTAGTTTTAACACTAGCAAGATGACTTAAATATTTCAAAAAATTATTAGGTTATAATTTCTTATGAAAAATTATAAACATGATTAAATAAGTCAGTTGGTTTTTAATGTAGTGGTGAACAAATCGTTACTAGTAATATTTTCTAAAGTTTTATAAAAGTAATTACTTTTATAAACATGCATTAATGCAAGTTTTATATTTTGTGCTGACAAAAAATGCTTTCTTTCTTGAGGATAGAGAATCGTTTAATCCGCTCTGTAGACTTGAACAGAGAAATGATTAATACGTGTTTTATGTATAGAGCTGAAGATAAACTGCTTTCCTATTGAGAATTTTAATCATATTGAAATGTTTGATATGCCAGCTTCGAGGATTTATGGGACAGATATTGATACATGTTTTTTTTATACACAGCTAATGAAAAAATTGTGTTTTTTATGGGTTTTGAATCAAACGGCAGCTATTCACAAATTACTGGCTATGAGGATTTGGAACATTGAGAAAAAAGTGTATATGTTCTTTATATATTGAGTTACCGTTGAACTGATTTTTATCCCTTTTTTGGATTTTTTAAAACATTCAACTACAATGATCCATTTGTCCGCTTCGAATAATTTGTCGAATAATTAATATTTTTTAAGTATAGGATTGACAATGATTTACTTTTATTTTGCGGATTTTGAATCATATTTAAATTATTCTCATGCCCAATTTAAAGAAGGAATTTCAATTCTGTATCAATAAGATCGCATCTCAATATATTAAATTTTTTACAGGTGCCGTAGTCGCACACCTATGTCGAATGGTTCTGAAAATATATCAGATATATTGTTTATTACAACCTTTTCTTACTACAAAACAGTTTTATTATTTATATGCTTTTCACATATAAATCTATAGTTAACGATGTGTTGAACATCGATGGTATGTATGATTGGGAAAGGGGGGGGGGGAGCAATGGTTGCTGGTAAGGAGGAGGGGTCACATATCGGAAAAGAGAAATTGGTGTAGGCAGTTTCTTTCTGTGCTTGTATAGAGGATATGAAAATAAATTGAAAATGTGTAAAATAGGCTTAACTTTGCCGAGAATTGAGTTTGAAAAACTGACAAACTGTCATATCCCGACATTTTTGACTTATTCACGATCGGTATGAGCTTCCTTTATGAAATTATGGTTTTCTTTCTTTGTCAAATAATTCTTAAACTAATCGATAAATAAACGACTGAGAAAATAAGCATGCCGACTTTTTAACTTTGTTGTATGGAGGGGTATACAAATAAAATATATCTTTCACTTATCAGATTCACATGGGTTCATAAAATAAGCTTAATAAACCAATGCAGGGCGCATATCGACTTATTAACATAATTGTTTTCATAGCCTGGGTAGGCAATAGTAATAAATATACTAATACAGTTTGTACTGTCATATTAAGGTGTTTTAAATTCATAAATTTGGTCAGCAATGCTTCATTTAAAAAAATATATTTAGGGCAACACATAAACTAAAAATTGACATACGAGGTTGCTGGTATAAATCTCCAGAATATTGACTTATAAGTTTAATGCATTAGACATACGAGTCTGTTGCAGAAAATAACTGCCAGAATATTGACTTGCAAGTTTAATGTATTATACATAAGAATTATTGCTGAAATAAATCTCATATTTTTTAGTTCGAGGGGTTACTTAAACCAACATAATAATATCCCAAATGCAACAGAAATTATTGGTTTTGTTTTACAAGAAACAACATGAAAGAAACAGTGAATAACACAACATGTTTAATCACACACTCACAAATACTTTTGACTCATTAAGTGCATAATTTAACAGTAAAATAAAAAATTATAATGGTTTATATGAATCAAATCCACGTATCAAATAGCACAATCAAACTAAAATTTGTCACACAGAATTCCCTACAACATTCAAGCTAGATGCAACATACGTCGTCTTGTCATCCCACGTCATTGACCAAAATCTCTTAATTAGATAATTTTTGACTATTCCAGCCCTGGATATGGCAGTGTGAACAGATACATGCAACGATCTTTTGAAGTAAAAGTTAACTATAAATATTGTACTGGATGACATAACACTTTGAAAATCATAGTTACGTCTTTTTTATATGTATTTACATTGTTAACGATCTAATTGACAACAAGACTTTGACATATCGAGGGTGTTGAACAGCAACTTCGTATGTCAAAAAACTTACAAATTATGATTACAATTGGTCTGTGTTATATATGTATTTATGAGTCTGCTGCAAAATCATTGTATGTCAAAGCAGGATTCTAACAATGAAAAAAATAACCAATTATGTTATCCTCGTTATGTCGAGGGGTTTCATTTTGCTGCGTTTTCCTTGTATGTCAGTTTCTTTGACATACGCTGTCTATGGAATTTCATTGCCTCAGAAGTGTTTTATGCAGTAAACATGTATTTAAATGTTGTCAGCACTGTTTCTTCAGAATGGAGGGAAAATGTTTCATGTGAAACTTTATAATGTTGTTTTCTTGACGTTTGTAGTACTGATATTTATTATATTCATTATGAAGTTTGGTATTGTATATTTCAATGGCTCATTCATTCTGGAACGTGATATTATTTTCACTTTTATTGTAGGCTACTGAAGTAACATATTTTTGAATATGGTAGAACATTTTTATGAAAAATTGCTAAACTTTGGGTTCCACTTGAGATAGTTAAATGTTATACATTCAGTTAATTGACGTTAGAGATAAATAAAGCATATTGAAACTTTGGCATAGCATTAAAATTTAATCGTTCATGCATCTAGTAGGCAGTGTGTGAATAAAAGATGTCCGGCTATAGCACCATCAATTAGACTATGATAGAAATAAACTAGACCTGCTGTCCTGGTTGCCTAGAAAAGTTTTAAACAAATGAAAAATGTTTCTACGAGAAACAAATGACAAATGATTTAAACAAGTTAATGGGTATAAACAAATGACTATCAAAAACAAAAAATGTGTAGCTATGAAAAAAATACAGTTATTACTATATCTCAATAAATAATTTTAATTATAGGGATGGCAATTCTGATAATGTATATTATTATATGTTAAGAATATATATCACATGATAGGCATAGCTATGTTTCGAGAAAACATAATTCATTTATGCATTACAAAAAGAAAATATTGTAACGATAAAGATTCTCACTGTACGTTAGTATGGGAAAAATTGTAACAGGTATTCAAAATTATGTTTCAAGAAAATGTAAAAAAAAAATATTAGGCATAGGTATGCTAAAACAGTAATAATGAAAACTGGATAGTGAACTTTTTTAGACATGTGCTAGTAACAAAAATATTTTGTGTAGAAAAATATACAAATATATTTTAAAATATGTAATTAGGTATAGCTATCTCTTATAAATCATTACTATGCTAAATCTTTCCACTATATGCTACAACGGCTAATATATAAAATACAAATATGTCTCAGGAAAACAATATTACAAAGAATGTACAAATTAAAACTATACATAGGTATGTCCAAACCATAATAAAGGATTTTAGGTAGTGAATAGGCATATGCATGAAGAACAAAAATATTTTAATTTATTAAATAATATCATAAAATAATAAGCCATATGTTTAACTCAATCGGTTAAGGTGCAAATTTTAATCAGTGACACAATCTAACACCTGGCAAAGGATTTTTAAGTGTACTAAAAATTGCAATATATGTATAAGTACGAATCCCATACATGACACACATAACTTCACCCCTAACAACACAGCTAGGCATGACACTAGCACACACTAACACACAATGATATAAACATAGGAACAAACACGATCGCTGCCAACTGCCAGGGATATCTAGCAGCCAATGATAGTTACCAACAGCTTGCGACTGATCGCTATCAACACACACATAAATATGGTCGACACCAACACCATTTACCCTCAAACGTGCCCAAAACAAATTGGCCGAGCACAACAAATTGCCCGATTACAACAAAATTGCTGATAAAAAGTCAAACAAAATGGCAGGTTCATGATGGATTCCAAAACAACATGGTGGATACAATATGGCTGCTTAATAAAAATGGCGGGTCCAAGATGGCTGTCAAAACAAAATGGCTTTGGCAGCCTTAAAAACCCAGTCTCGAATTAGCAGCTGAAGTGTGGGGTGGCAGGTGGGATGAAATGTCAGGCTATGATATTAAGTGAAAAAATGTCTACTGCAGCAATTTGATGTGATTATGAACTCAAAATATTATTGCAGCTTCTTTAAATGGTTGTTTGCTCCCACAAAATTGGTGCCAGAATCACTAAAAATATCACAAGTTCTTCCTACCCTACAAATAAATCACTTGTACTCAGTCAAAATGCACTAGTGGGCAGATCTGACACCAACTCCAAGTGCATAGCTTGCAGTTCAGGATGGCCATTTTGTTCGTCACAGTGCCAAATTATGAACTCAGTTACAAAATGTTTCTTAGAAAGTAAAACGGTATGCTTTTGATGAAAGGGCAGACTGGACTGCTACAATCTACCTTTTACTCTCAACAACACAGAGAAAGCTTCAGAATGTGTGGAGACGCACATTGGCCCTTTTGAAGTGCAGACAAATCATTCTTGAAAGTGTTCGAGCATACATAGCCAATACATTGCTGCAGAGCTTTATCCATCTCTGCAATAGCTAAGTCACCAGTCAGACTATATGCCTGCAGAACTCGTGTATTGTGACTGAAATGAAGATTAAATGCCAGCACACAAATAAGCTTGGTTAAACGACTAAAGCATGATGTAAGTGCATCAATGTTCTTAGTACGAGCAACAAAAAAAAAAAAAAAAAGACTGAAGCTTTTGTTCTTGTAACACTGCTGGATCTAGACGATAACTTGTTGGTTAAATAGTTGGCCACAACCATGCCGGCTCTCTCAAACATTTAGGTCGCAACCACCACAAAGTATTTGTTATTGATTCAGCAGTCCGCAGACCCCTTGAGGCACACACTGCAGGGTTGTTCTCTGACCTGCTTCCAACCCACTGAAAGAGTAAGCTTTTGAATCTCCCTCACCCGATTGGTGACAAAGGTCTTCAACTGCTAAGGAGCTATGTACAACCGAGCTAGTACAGCTTGCGAGCCTGTCCAGGCCACTACTGAAGAAATTTTCACTGGGGCTACCTTTGATTTAGCTTCGATGAGATTGGTAGTGATTTCTGTTCTAGTTCCACCGACATACAAATAAACTACTGCAGCATAGCCAATCTCAGAGCTGTCACTAAAGGCATGAAACTGGTATGAGCAATCAGGGTGCCATTTAACTAGTCTAGGAACGACGACGGAAGACAACAGCAGAAGTTCACAACTAAACTGACTCCAATGCTATAGAATATCCAATAATAGTACATTACCCAATGCCATCAAAAGTTTCCAGAACAAAAGATGCAGAGCAGGCAACCCAAGCAATTCTAAGATTCTAGCAACAGCAGAAAATATGTTACAGTTAGTAGCATGTTTGGTACATCATGTCTTATAGGAGAATGCATGTTTGGTGGAATTTCATTCCAATCCTATGACATTTACAGCATAATTTTTCTATTGTCCAAAGACAAGGATTGGAACATCTCTAGATCCTCAGGGGGTAACCAGTCTAGAAGAGCCAGATGTTTCCTAACGAATTTCCATAGCTTAGAACCTCCACTTTCAAGAAATGCAACCAACACCTGCTGGAAATGTAAGGCATACTCAACAGAATGAGAATCAGTTACCACTTCGCAAACATACACATCTGTTCTCAAGATTTCTTAAGCCTGGGGATACACCTCTCTTTCATCTCCAGCCAGCTTATGCAAGGCACTAAGGACTAATAAGGGTACTAAAGAAACTCTGTATGTGATAGTTTTCAAACTGAAATATTAAATGGGAACATTCTCAGAGAAACGCCACACCATCTTATGTAAATCTCAGTCCTGATGATGCATTTGCATCTGTCGATACATTTGTCTAATGTCGGCAGTGAATGCAGTATTATGACAACAGGAGGACAACAGGACATTTACAATGCATTTTAGAAGCTAATGACCAGTTAACAAGACATCGGTCAATGAATTAATAACGAACCCTTTGATGAAGCATCAAAAACTACCCTGAATTTGGTGGTCGATCATGAGGAGGGATTGCCTCTGTGTAACCACTATCCAGACAATCTTGCATAAAGTCATAATAGAGCTGATGCCATGTAGGGTCCTTCTTCAAATGTGTCTCTACACGAAGCAGACGATTGACCCTAAATGATTGAATGTCTAAACGAAATGGCAAAGATACCATGTACCTGCCTGTGCTGTCTCTTGAATGTGTGCGTACAAAATGCTCTTCTCATTGAAAGTTCTCCTTAGACAAATGTTTACTGTGTGGAAACTCTTCAACCTCCCAGAAACAATTCATGATATCAGGGTATGTTGGAAGAGTATGGAGAGACACAAAAACTACTCAAAAGTAGAACCCCTGTTTTACAGGTCCCTATAAGAAGTGTTCAGTAATAGAACTAGCCTGGTTTGAAGTATCTAAAAATATATGCTCCACATCACGAGTTCCAGGAGCATTGGATATATTTACCTGAGCCCTTGACAAAAAATAGTTTACAATGCCACATTTGTAACAGGAGTAAGAGCAGACAGTAAAGAATTGTGTTCGACATTCTGCGAAATTAATGTAAACTCTGCACTATCATCAGATTTCTGCACAACACCAGGTTGTTTAAAGCACATCAAAGAATGGTGTCTGGAGCTACAGTATTTGCAAGATCACTGTGATAAACACTGTTTGGCCCAATGTACCTCTGACAAACAATTGAGCCATAAGTTGTGTTCTTTGAAAAGTCTGTAGCGATTCTCTTAAATACACTGGGTAATAATTTTACTCTGGTACAGACTATGTGGATCCCTTTCAAAAGCAACACACCTCATGCTAACTCACCAGACATTTGGAGCTTTGTCCACGATGAGATATCGACATGAGTGTGATGTGAAATTTCCATTTCGATGAAGGTCCATTGGCAGTCTTGAGCTTTTCTGAGCACGCTGTCTTCTGTGCTTTACAATGATTTTCTGAAAAACTAGTAATCCAGCTAATGTGTGAAGGTCATTTAGACAGTGTCAGTTCCTACTGAGTGTGAAAGAAAGTGTCGAAAACCCTTGCATACAATAGGCAGTAACATGTACACACGAACATTCAGTGCCTTAACGGCAGACACATTTCTTGTGATGACCGTAAGCAGGTGGTGAATTTTTTTTTTTTTTTAGAATTTAATGGCCAACGGATTAATACGCCCACGGCCAATAACGATAATCAATAACCTAAACCACTAGAATTTAAAAAAAAAATATTTAAGTCAACGCGAAAATTCTAGAAGATTCAAGAACAGCGCAAACACATAACGTGTGCCGAATTCCCGACAAAGGATCCAAAAAACCGAACCGCTCATGGCGGTGGCTACAGAACAATTAGGTGGTGCAAAGACTGAGGGAGAGACAACAAAATCCACTGGAACATGAAGAAAAGCATCTACGTGCATGTCAACAATAAGGCAATTGTTTAAATAACGATTTGTTAACAAATTCAATACTATGCTAAAATTTGAGGCAGACAGAGGTGGAGATTGAACCACTCGTAAGGTATTACCTTGTAAAGAGGTTTTCGAACAAGCCAACTTTTCCACCGGGGAAATATCAGAGTTGTCTATAAATCAAGTACGGAAAACAAGTTTGAAAAGTTAGACCACTTATTATAATCCCCATCGAAACTAATAATTGAAATTTCCCACACCCTTCACTGCTAGGAACTACTTCCGAAATTTCCTTGACTAAGTTAAGGGTATCAACCATTGTCAAAATTACTAAATACATTTCCTCAAACTCATGCATGTGTGCTGAATGTGCTTCTAAGATAAAATCTGTTTGATAACTAGCTGCAGCCTCGACAGTGACATAAGCTGCATCGAAATAGTTGCATATTTGAGGATGAACCCTAATGTCGCAAAAAAACAATGTCTGCTTGGAATCGGCAACACTAACTTCCTGAGCGAGGTCACTAGCTCGCTTAATGATTTCCGATAAGCAAAGACGTACCAATGTTGCAGGTACGTCTGCCAAGTGTGCGATCGGTCGAGGTTATTAACACTGAAGCACAAAACTGCGGGCAATTGCATAGAAGCAAAGTAGGCCAAAATAAATCACGTAGCCTTATTCAACTGTAATCACAACAAAATGATTCCAAAAAAACTTGAAGTGTTATATGATCTTTGAAAGAACTGTGCAATGGGAGTGCATGACTGAATTTATTTTCTTGGACATACTCCATTGCGAAATAAATGACTGTCAATAGAAACTAAAAATAAAAATAAGACAAGAAAACATAAATAAGCAGAGTATGCTTTAGTCATCAGGATACATGCAACATGAAATTCCAAAACTGGAATCTGGTCAGATAAAACAAGGAACAAACAGAAAGTAAAAGAAAAAACAAAAATATAAAAAAGAGACCTAAGTTGACATGCGACACAACGATGAGACGAAACAGAAACACAAATAGAAATACAGCAAACGACACAACGATGAGACTAAACAAAACACAAAGATGTCGGACACAAACAGAAAAAACAACAAACAACACAAACGATGAGACGAAATAAAACATGGTATGACGGCCACTGGATACAAGATGAAGGTTCTCTTCAAAATCAATATTGAAAAAAAAATCAGTGTGTTGCAAATAAGACTTATATTGAAGCTGGGTAACCGTGAAACAGACGTATTACAGCAGGAAATCATCCTGGTTCCAGTGAGTACTTTCGCCTCCAGTAGATTTTTGCACCATATACAGGTAGTTAGGGAATGAATAGTCGTAAATCACATGGGTGGTAGCCAACGTGAAAATAAACAGTATTTGTTGGAGAACATTTGTCCGGAAATAGCACCTTGCAAAGTTGAAGGGACAAACACAAGTCCGCAAATTTGAATAGCGCGCGTTCCGAAGCACCAGTCCAGTGACTGAAAGGGTGAACAATAGCAGCCAAATTAAAAACAAAATAACAGGACAAATGCGGGTGGCAGGTTTTTCAGCGCATGCGCAGAGTAAGTGTACCAAACAAGGCACACCTTCACAACAGATGTTTGAAATTCTGCCCTCCTACCTCAGCGCTGGCATTGCAAAACCGAAGCATGTTGTCTCGCACACTTTGAAACACTTGTGGTGACTCACACAGCTACTCGCAAGCAACCGTAATGTGCTGTAGTCCAACTCTGTTACAACCTTCGTTACGTACACTTGACTCTTAGTGCCGTATCTTTTTATAAACGGCTTTAGAAAGCGCTTTTAGCAGACATTCACCTGGCAGCTTGTCGACTACTCGCAAACCTATAAAAGACTTTCGGGATCTTGCCAGCTGAAAGCGCTTCCACGTTCACTTGAAGTGTAAATATGGCAACATAGCACCATTTTTTTTCCTTTGGATAGTACTCAGAATGAGTATAGGAACGTACCCTACAATTTTCGATATTCTTTGCTCACATTTCACGTTTCTTGTTCATATCTGAGATAATGTTATTATCTTTGGATTTAGTTTAGGTATGTAAGAATGTTTTTTTTTGTGAAGGTTAATACGGTTAAAGTAGTATTTGTTAGGGATTTTTTCAGTGAGCATAGTATTGGACTTAAGCACGGAAAACATTACAATTTTACAAATGATTAAAAACAATGTTTGTGTTATTAAATAAGGAAATACATAAAACGGAAAATAAAAAACCAACTCTAATAACTTGTTACGCGTGTCACTTGACAAATGTATGAGAACATTACATATTTACTTGTTTATTTTTTACAGCTGACATAATTATTGTAAGAAGCTAACGAAGATATTAAGATTATAAAAATGTGAGATAAAATGTGTACATATAGAAAACGTTTTCGGTAACACGTTGTTACCGTCATTTTCGCACAATGCTGTTATTGTTTCTACGCAAAATTTTCTCTTATTTTCAAAACAAAGGTACAAAAATTGCAAACATATACACTAGAAGTGCAGTAACAAATTTTGGTTTGTGAAAAGTCCCACCTTGTAGAAAACGCTCCATGGAATATTGCATACAATTTAAAAGGCTCTGGTTTATTTAACAGTACCTTCTGTTTGTAGAAAACTCTCTCCTCCCTCAATCATCACCTGATACTTGATTGCAGTGCAATGACCATGGCTGCGTGTCTCTATAGCACTTTCTTTGACCGTCAGCCATGTTTGATTTTAGTTCCTGGTCCCTGGCCACGGCCGTAGAAGAACAGGTCTGGACACTCGCCTGGATATTTGACCCCCTTGTTGTTTGGCTGTAGTTCACCAAGTTACCGATAATATTGTGTTTTATTGGCGCTGATGTTACGGCGGTCGGACTAAACTCCGCCCACTTCCTTTCCGCTAAGACAAACAATTTATCAAAACGTATTTTTTATCAATTTGTGAAATACTTTCTTCGCTCACAAATTTAAGAAAAGGCTCCAGCAATCTTTATTTGCTTTATAAATTTAACAATGGAAAAAAGTGGACGGAGTTTGAGTCCGACCGCCCGGAAAACAGCGCCAAAAAGTACGACATTCTCGGTAACTTGACGAACTACAGCCAAACAACAAGGGGGTCAAGCAAAATACATTGTTAGATAGGCGAGTGTCCAGACCTTTTCTTCTACGACCGTGGTCCCTAGCGCAGGGCGTTAGTGTAGAACCTTGTCCGAAAACTTACGAGGTTACCACGGGTAGAGTAGATTACATTTCGTAAACATATTGTTTTCCGTCCGCCATTTACTCGTGCAATTAAATGGCGTCCATTGTTAGGAGGCGTAATTTTCATGTTTGATTTGGATTAAGTAATTTACATTACACAATTTTTTTACTCTGGTTAGTGTTTTGGGGCAAGTTATGAATACTAGCAACGATAACACACAGGTGCTCAGGCATTTGCTATGTTGCTTTGAAGAATTGAAGAGCAAGCCGTCGCTTTGTTAGTTTTGTGGATGTACGAAGAATATATCTACTTGAATTGTGGAAGTCTTAGTTAAGACTGTTTTAATCCTGTTACGAAATGGCACAACCTTTACTCCGAACCAAGTTGGAATGTCTCAGGTATGTAAATTTAAGTACAATTTACAGTGTATTATATTTGTATTAGGCATAGGACCTATAACCTAGTTAGACAATCACTACTGCAATGACATGGCAGGCCTACATAACATAGAAAGTAGTCATAAATTGTAAGCCTAATTCCTCAGTTCCTCAGTGAGACTTAGGCATGATTACAAAGGTTTCTTTCGGACTTGTTTTTTCTCTATAACCTATTTTTATCTGCCCCTTATATGCATTTTGTAGGTGAAAATAGTTTTATGTATTGTATAAGAAGCGAAGAAATTATTAGACAGTGTAATAAACAATTGTAGGGACTTGGCTGACATTGTTCCTTATCATAAATTATTAAAGGACGATTTAAAGAAAATAAAATGTATTCAATTTTAAAAAAATTATGCTACATAACATTTCCGGTTGTAAAGACAAGTTTAGAAAAATAATTTTTTACAAATTAAGTATCTAGGTTTTTGTATATATTCACATCTAGGATTTAAAAAAAAATAAAAATTAATAAATAAAATTTCACATTTAGTGACAAAACTTGATATATGATCTAACTGACTGCTTTTTTAGCATTAAATAAATCTTTTATATTAGCAGGTCATGAAATTATTGTCATATTAATTTTTATGTTTTTATTATTTTTATTTTATTTTATTTGTATTTTCTGCAAATGTTTCAGAGTGAAGTCATTCATGCTTGAGGCCGCAAACATATTCAAGAATCTGTCCATTAGTGTCTGCACTGTCAATGATGGTAAAACATCCAGAACTTTAAAGGATACTTACTGGCTTGCATAATCTTCCAAGATTATCAGCAGGTTTGTAAACAATAATAATTAGGCAAAATATTGGATTCTTAAACATAAATTTGGTAGTTAAGTTATGAGATTAACAATTATTGTCCTTGTTTGTTGTACAACTCATGTAACACTTTATGATTACCACAGTAAAATACTTTAGGAAAAAATTCTTAGAGATTTCTTACATAATTTATTATGTCAGCAGAAGTCCATATTCAGTTTGTCTCGCACGCACGCACACATGTACGTGCTATCTTGCTTTTTCTTGCTTCTCACAAAAAAAAAACACACACAAATACACCATCCCTAAGTTATTGATGTACGAGAACAAAATGGGAGAGCAAGAGTACCTACAGATGTAGCAGACATTTAATTACAATTTTGTAAATTAAATATTTTTCTGACAATAGAAATAAAAAGCAGTTATTATTATTTTTGGAAATTATCCTATACACATCTAGGTTAATGTAAAAATATTACATTGCCATGCTCAAACATTTCCCTGGCCGCAGTATTTCCATTTTTTAAAAGAAAATATTTTTGCACAAAAATTAGTTAACTTAAAATAGGCTTATAAGTTATTTAAAAGTTTTATGGCTTAATGTTACCTTATATGGAATTTCCATCTTTTTCTGTAACCTCCCTACTATGATAAATTTACAAAAAATATTTAAATAAAAAATAATTGCATGCTCTTAAGCTAGATGTAACAATTTTTGTAATACAGTGCAATTTGCAAATAAGTGTGACATGGTTATCTTGTAATTCGTTAAAAGTTTGAAATGCTGTCCTATTAGTTTGCACCAGTTCGTGCAAAAGTTACTATAGATTAAAATAAGTGATAATTTCCAATACTCTTTTTCAGTTTAGATCAGAGCTGCTGTGTTGATAATAAAACATACTTAAATGTAATATGAATTTAATTTACTTTCTTTCTTATTGTTGAATAAGCTTTTTTAAAGTGTTGCATTTGCTTTGAACATGCATATTCAATTAAAAAATGTTATATATGTCGTGAATTTACCCTTACATCGTTGATTGTTGTCTACTTGAAAATAAATATTACAATCATTTAAGCTTGTTAATCACTTCCAACATATATCTTCGGTTTTCAAATATTAGCTTTCCTTACTACTAATTACTTTTTATTTTAAAATAAAAATAACATCTGTGTACGTTCTAAATATCACCACAAATCAATACACTTTACTCTGACGTAAAAAATGTGTTGTAGTTTTATATATATAAATTAAAAACATTGTCACAAGAATATCTCTGTAACCTAAAACTGTGCTGTATATCATAAACAAAAACTGGGAAAGTTAATAATTGGGAAGGCATACATTTGCTTGCAATTTTTTTAAGTGTCCTTATTTTAGATAAGAAGTATGCACAAAAATTATTTTAGGTAATCTGCGTAGCTCGCAGTCATGAAAGCAATTCGACAATATAGAAATAGATTTAGATGTGTGTTAACTTCGAGGCAAATGTTTCAAATTAAATGCATTATCATGAATTCCCTACACTCTAAATCTGAATTAGTGAATATTTTCTTATTCACGCCGATGGATGGAGCAGTTTCAACAAACTGAATCAGTGAGAAACCACTGTGAAAACGGTGACTATTCACTGATTCCGATAATGGGTGCCAACATTCCACAAGTTAACTAGTGAATGTCCACAGAATTTCCAGTAATTATTCACTGATTCAATAAGTGAAAACTGTTCTTTGAAAAGAACCGTAAAAACGGGTGAATATGCACTGATTCACTTGTGAGATGTTGGCACTATTGAAGAAAATCCGTGAATATTTACAATTTAAACAGTGGCTAATTCAAATTGTTGAAACTACTCCATCCATCAGCGTGAATCAGTGAATATTCACTCATTCAGATTTAGAGTGTATTTCGGAATAGCCTATAATAGTGCACTGTCGCAGGAAAGAACTGTCCAACTGTGTATTTGACGCGTAATTCTAATCATGGATAAATACTTCACTGTTTGTATTTTTCTTTTCAGACATTGAGATCTATCATCTTCACCATCAAGAAATAATCAGAAATTGTGTGTTTTACATACTATCATGCACATTTCAAAAAGAACTTGTAAATGAGCCACTTGAGTATAATGCTAATGTGTACTGAACAGTGCTAAAGTATTGTAATGTTGTTCATGTAAAACATACTCTATTGGCTTTGTTTACAAAATAAAGGGGACAAATTATGTACTTTTTATTACTAATTACTGTGTGAATTTTTCGTTTTCAAAAGTGTTTTATTCGTATTATTTATATCATGGACGAAAGAAGTTTTTAGTATAAGGTAGAACCGTCAATAACTTGTTTTTATAAAAGTCAGGACTTTCGTGTTACTCATTTTTTTTACTACTTTCGTGCTTGTCTCTGCTACAAGGACAGTATAATCTGCAGTAGTGGCCGATACGATCTCAAGTACATATCTGATGACTAAAAATATTAACTTTAACATGTCATTAACTATTTTTATTTTCAACCCATCTCTTGTTGACTAGAAATTCATATGCGGTTTGCGAATGAAAGACATGGAATACAATATTTCTCTACTGTAAGTTATTCTGCTTGGTGTTTTTTAATTACTGCAGTTTCCCTTACATTCTATTGGATGTATTGCAGCATGTAGAAAACTGTGCAAGAAGTTGTAAGATAATACTTGTGTGGTTAAGCAAAATTTGAAACTAGTCATGTAAATTGCATTATATGGTTGGTTTATCGGCACTTTTCTCAAAATAAAATAGAAGGTATAAACTGATATTATGGAAGAGAATTACCAAGACATAGGCCTATTTGGAAGTAATGAACATATAAAAATCATTGCAACGTCTTTAGTAGTATACTCTGCCAGTAGTACAGTGTAAATATAGGTGCTCCAGACTATTGTTGTGAATTAAAACAGTTGTATATTGTTTGCACTTAGGCAATAATTACTTCTTACAGAGCCACATATTTTTTGTCTGCTATGAACATTTTTTTTATTGAACTGCAAGCAGCATTACACTGTTGTTACAGCCATTTGCTAAAAAAAACTGCTTATCACAAACAATTACAAGTAACATATAAGAGAAATAAATTAATAAAAATTTGAATGAAATGCAAGTGATTCAGAATTTAATAGCTTCAGAGATAATTTATTATTAGAGGAATGTGAAATTGGCAGTTTAGATGACTTGTCGGTTAGTCTCCACAATCCTATGCATATTCCAGCTTCTGCTACCCATTCTTTTGCTGTCAAACCTGTGAATAATCACTCTTAGCCTGTAACAAGTAAAGTCACATTTTATTCAAATTTGTTATTGGATGAGAGTTTTCAAGGACGTATCTGATAATCTGTGATCCACTCATAAAGTGACAAAAATTCACGTTCGTTTGAATTGCAGCTCATCCTGAAACGAATCCGCGAATTTTACGTTCCTCTTATTATAGGCCCATAAATAAATTTGAATTATTTATTATAAAGTTTCGCAGTATTGCAGACAGAGTTGAATGATGATCTTCGAATGTTATTTCACATTATTGTATTATTTTTTTATTGTTTTACTTGAAAGTATGTCCTGAACTATGTTGCAAACTATTTGCTAAATGCGAGGAAGAAAGGCCAAGAGGCACACAATGTGTTTCTGAATCGTTTGGCTGAAGGTGAAGGTTTTCATACACCCATAAAAAATTAATTTAAAAACAAGGGTCTTAAAAAAGGCGATAAAACGTACCCTCTCGAATAAAGAAGTCAAACTACAATGTGACCATAAACTTTTCAGTAAAATGACTTTTATTACTGAAAGTCGTAATCTTGGCATGCGATAAGTATTTTGTCACCCTCTTGGACCACTTCATTGGACTTTAGGAAGGATGATGAATCACTGAAGAAAATTAATAAAGCTGTGTTTGCTCATCATTTGGAAAATTTTACAGAACCATGTGAACGACCAAAAAAAATCAGATAGCATAATATATGCAATGTGTTTGCTGCACACAGTTCATAGAGAAAACCAAACATTCGAAGAATTGTGTAAAATTCTTCTTCTTCAGCTGTTGAACATAGAGCGCCTAAGTCTGAGAATAGATGTCGTTTTCGACATTTATAGAAAAAAACTCTATTCAATTGTCAGAACATATGAAGAGGGGTTCAGGAGACGACATCAATTTTAGCTGCATTAAGAGTTGCAACAAGATAATTTATTGGAAGAGGCTTCTGCAGAGTGGTGAAAGTAAGACTAAGCTAATAAAGCTCTTGGTGAATTCTTGGCAAGGTGAGCAATATAAATAATGATTGGCGATAAAGAAGTTTTCGTAACATTGGAGTCACATGCATTAAAATCACAGCAAATGGTTCTGAAGCTATGAAAGATCTAATATGTACTCATGAAGAGGCAGATACCCGCATGACGCTACATGCTAAGCATGCTGCCATGAATTATCCAACATTGTTTTGTTACGCAAAATACACAGATGTTTTGGTCATTTCAATTGGTCTATACTCGGATATGAAGGCCTTTGTGAAAGGGGTGAAAAATCAAATAAGAGTGGTTGATATTGGCAGAATAGTCAAAGCAATAGGATCAGAAGTTGTATCTGCTATAATAGGATTTCATAGTTGGTCAGGCTGTGACAGTGTAAGTGCTTTTTCTGGTAAAGGAAAGATACCAGGGTTCAAATCAAATTGCAAATGCAATGAATATCTCAGAGTATTTACAAGTCTAAGTAATACATGGGCTCTTTTTGAATAATTATTCAAGATTATCGAGAAAAGCAGATGTGAAATGTTTTTCAGGAAGACAAAAATCGAAAGTATCAATCTGCTCTATTATTAATTATTTCGAGTTAAGGAGGGTCAAATTGATAGCTGTCAACTACCACCATGCCGAGACAGCTTGAAACAAAAAAAAAAAAAAATCGCGATAACTTCCAGGCGGGGATATAGAAGTTAGGCTTTGGAACAGGAGCACCCTGTTACAACCAACCTAAAAGGAAACGGATGGGTAAAGAAAGGACAGTGAAGGAAAATTACGCAGCATCAGCACCGGAAGCTGTTCTTTGTATTGTTCTGCAAAGAGCTGCAATTTCACGACTTGTACATGCCTTCAAAACAAACTGCTATGTACATTAAGATGTCAAAATTCAAGCACTTTGGAATCAAGTTACAGCCAAGACATCCATGATTACAACAGTTATTCTAGTACTGACTCTGAAGATTAAAAACAATGGTAAAGAAGTTAGAACCACATTAATAATAGTGTTCACATATGTCAAAAGTTCAGAAAATTTTAACGAAAACAAGTAATCGTTCTTTCATTGAATCATAAACTAATTATTTATGAAACTTAATTTTAACTAAATCATCTCATTTAAATCACAAGTGGTGCATTACATTACTATAAATATTTTTAATTTGGAATTTACAAAATGTTAATTCATGAGTTTATGAGCATGACGTACAAACTAGGAATACAGTACTAAATTATGTGTGTTACAATCAATAATGATTACAAATTATCTCTCCAGTAATGTTGCACGTATCAATTGCAGCAATTTTTAAAATTAAAGCATATAATTCTTGCTTTGTTAGCAATTAACAAGTGTCAGTACTTAAATACATTCTATTTAGCAAATTGCAATATTCCACCAAAAAATTAACATTTTTTCAGAATATCTTGAAAAGTAATATAGATCTGAAAACTCTGTACGAATTAAAATAAAAAATTTAATTATTTTCTTTAATTAAAAATACCTATCAAGATGATTGTATCTCCTATAGCTGAGTAATACGACTTTGAAAGGCCCACTGTCGGCAGCCATTTTTAATAGCTGCCATTTTTAATAGCTGCCATTTTTAAAAGCTACCATATTGAGATGTCTATCATTCATTTTTATGTTCCTCATGACCCACTAATCAAGTCCTGCAAGTTTCATTTGGTCCCCCCAGAATTATACCGAATCATATTTTTTTTTTTTGGCCTCTGGCGCAAGGACTAAAATTCCCCACTTGCTTGGGCGAACATTTAAAACTAATTTTGAAATATGAGGGCAAGCATAACAAGTGCACCTGTTCAAAGACAGATAAATGTTAACTGTTGATAGAAGATAAATTACATACAATACATCGGTAGACAAAGTAACAATAAGGTCTACTCCCCTCAGCATTTAGCAATAATTAATATTCATTATATCAGAATTTATAGTGAATATATATACATATATATACACACACACACACACATATATATATATATATATATATATATATACATATATATATATATATATATATATATATATATATATATATATATATATATATGAAGAACACTGACATTAAATAATAATATATTAACAAGGAGTAGCCTATATATATTTTTTTTTTTCAGTTGTGAAATGTACTAAAAGGTTTGGTTGCAGGCAAACAGTTCAAGAGGGTAAGATACGTTCCGTTCACCATACATAACGTTGCTACGATAGCCTATATTGGCACTATTGCAAAATGAATATATTACTATGGCTAAAATTTTAAACATTTTGAAGTGACTTAGTTCTCAGTGCTAGTAGTCATAATGTGAACTTTTTAATGTTGGAAATATGTCTCTATAAAGATCACCTTTGTTCTAAACTTTAAATTTTTATTTGTGTTTATGCAGGCTAACATTTATAACATTGTCACTTGATTTAAGTCGCTTCAGGTTCATATAAAATAAGAAAATATGTGTATATACATCAAATTCTACAATATAATATAACACGTTTTAGTTGCAGTGTTCAAAAAGTCGAATTGAGTACACAGTAAAAAAAATTTCACTGCACTAGTCTCTCTACATAAAAATGAAAGTTTGCGATCTTTATGGAGGAAAACCAAACAGAAGTGGACAAGAAAATCTTCATCCGATAAATCACATGAAAAAATATTCGTAACTATCAACAATAAGAACAATCATTGATGAGCTTCAATTCAACATCTAATTACGTCTTGGTGGCAGTGGCGTAGTGTCAGTAGGTGCAGCTACATCCGGTGTTCTCTTACTGAAAATTAAATATGAATTTTTAGTCCTTTTAATTCTGTGTACGTTAGTGAAAAAATTTTATTCGTCAGTTTAGTATACTAGCTGAACAGCCAGGATGATTCTCTTCCTTTCCTTCTTGTCCCTTTGGTTTTACTCCTGAGCAACATTGGCTTGGCTGGGCGTATGGTTTTAGAGGCTTGTAAGTAAATGTGTGGAGTTGGGTAAAGGGAAATGTACGCAGATTAATGACATATCTTCATTCTGTTTTCGTGCGCACAACGCCAGCATAGAGATGTTGCGGTGACTAGACAATATCCTCTTCCCTTGTCGGGTTCCTAATCTCTCGTCGTCGTCCCCTGCCCATAGAAGCCGCGCCATACAGAGTTGCCATATGTCCTTAAACAGTAGCAAGTTAGAGCGAGCTCTGTTTTCTTTTTGGTCGAGATTTTCTCTGCAGCATAACAAGTCAAGTCAAATACTGATGTAAATGACAACAGTGTATCAAGAGAGGGGGGACCTTGTAAACACTGGTCTCTCATTTGCTGCGGCCAGTATGAGGTGGTTGTCACAAATGGTTTTCGGGTTAATTTGTCTCCAGTACTCTTCTGTTTGAGATCAGCGCTCGGAGACTAACGTAGTTTACCCATTCTAGTTTGACGGGCTGTTCGATTGAGGATTACATCCCTGTGTTTGACTCCACTGGTTTTATTGTGGAGCTTGTTTGTATTCAGGCGCAAGTAGATTGAGTGGAGCTAGCCTATGGAAATATCCTTAATCGCTGTAATCTTGATGTCTTCTTACATTACGCACAGACTGTACACCAAAATATTTGCAAACTTGTGCCTGAATAGGTCGTGGCGATAGGTTAATGAGTGGTGGTGGTTGCTTAGATCAGGATATAATCAGGAGTTGGACAGAGGTGAGTGCTGTGGCTGCTCGTTTCCTGACATGTGTTCTGCATCTCCTTATGACCTTATATTGCGACCTTCCCTCCGCAATTGACTTATATGCTCGCCCTCCACATTATATCTGTGTTCGTCTTCATCATAACTTATGTGATGTCTGCCTGAACATCTGTAGTGTCTTCCACTGAAGTTTTTGTTTCTGCAATGCTCGTAGTCCCAATGTATTAAATTAACATGTGCTGTCTCTGTTTTTCCATAATTCTGTTGAACTAGGTTTTGTGCTTGAGCATTGCCAGTGCGTGGTAGGTATGGCTGGTATAAAGGCTGTAAACGATCTTGTGGCAATCAGAGTCCCTATTATTTACTGCTCGCATGGCTCTGTTAATTTGTTCAAACTTCAGTAGCTGTTAGCGAAACTCTGATAGGTTATTGTAGGATAATCCCAAAGCATGAAATTGTTACCGACCTTTCAACTACGCAATAATCATCTCCACGAACTCTGAATCCTTAATAGGTGGCGAATGCGTTCGTACACATGTCATAAATGTTCTTCTAGAGAAAGTGATCTTTTTGGTTCGAATTTCTCGGCATGTAATCTCGCATGCAAATTCCCTTGTATTTTAGCGTTCCGAAATTATGCTAAAATAACTCTTGAAACTGTTTAATGTTTTACATATTTTGTTTAGTGACTTCCCACAAAATAGGGCGAAAGATTTTAGACTGAAATCAATGAATCGCTGTTGTTCTTGTTCGTTAAGGCCAAACAGTTTAGAATAACAGCTTAATTTTTTTTTTAATTCACTATCGGATTTTTATGTGCAAGTCTCGAAAATTGCGACATACTATCCATCCAAAATATAGAAATATTAGGTAGGACGTGTCCAGAAGTTAGTGTGGTACCTACAACTGGAGGTAAATTAGTTTGTTTAACAGGCTGTTGCGACTCTATCCCATATGTGCATTATTGCTCAGTCGAGAGTAAATTTGTGACTTGTGTACGTTCTTTCACGGAACTATTTGGCTCCTATCATTGTTGTGTCTTCGCAGCTGTGATCAATAGTTTGCTGTGGATGCACTAGACTCGGTATTTATTGTCATAACTTCTACGAACAAAGTGAAGGAAAGTGTATTCGCAACGACTTGCTAGTTGTGACTGTTTAGAGAATCAAGCCATGTTTCAATTTCTTCCATTACAGAATTGCTGGCTACATAATTGTGACCTTTGTCTTTTACATTAAAAATATACGTGTTTCAATGCTAGCCGATTATACAGCCATTCCCATGCACGTAGTTTCAACATCTTTCCTTAACTGTGTAGTGGAATTTTCCAGTTTAACGGTAAGGTCTCACGGCGTTTGCGTAAAAGTTAATACAATGTTATACTATTGTTTCTCGAGTTTCGCTTGCGTTTCCGCCTGACGACTACGGCATGATTTTTCAATATTCTTAACCACCTCGCCTATCTCTGACTTCATCACTGCGTGGTGACGAGACATTTCCTCTCTAGACTCGCCTCGCAGTTCTAACTGTAATTCATCCTTTAATTTTACTAGAACCATTTGCTGTTTATCTAAAATATCCCGTAAATTACTAAAACATTCCTTTTTTGTGGCTTCTGCATGGTCGAAACGAGAGTATATCTAGGTATTACAAGCTTCCACACTGACAAAACGTGAGATCAGTGCTGCATTAGAAGCGTTTATATCCTCACTTTTTGCTTCTGCTAACCTGCCCATGTACGCCCCTACGTCTCTCTTAAATGCATTCATTAGTTGGATCATAAGGTTAGTTAATGCTGCCATAACATCATAGGACGCGAGTGCGACAATTTGGTTTACCTTAGCCGTGATCAATAAATCACGATCGTTCTATTCTTTATTCACAATGTCGGTATTACTGGTGCGTAGCACAGCTTTCTCCATGAAGGCAACTGACGTCATAGACATCATCGCCATCTTTTTCGCGTACTTCTATCATGTCTGTCAGTTCTTCTAAACTTTTGCTACTTCTTTAAAAAAAATATGGTTCTCGTTCTCTGAAATAATCCACCCTGGGTTTGTGAACTACCTAGTTAAAAATATCAGAAGATCCTACAATCCTACTATGGCCCCATGAATTGGCCGAAAAAAAGAACTGTGGTAGACAAGAAATAAAATATCCCAGCCATTTCAATAGTAACCATATGATACATACATATACTAGCACCAAACTACACAAATAATTAATAAAACTGCAACATACAGTAAATTAATTACATTTTAATCAATTAATATATATTAAAAAAATTATTTTGCCCTCTAAAATTAAGTAAAAGTTCATCACATTTTTAACTTTAAAATCAACCACATATGATATTTAACTAAATTTGTTGAATCAAATGTTTACTAAAGTTGCTTTGACATCGCTAGTAGAGTCTGGTATGACGGCCACTGGATATAAGATACGGATCTTCAAAACCAAGATGAAAAAAATAATCAGTCTGTTGCAAGTAATATTTATATTGAAAATGGATTACCATGAACCAGATGTATTACAGCAGGAAATCATCCCGGTGCTGCTGAGTACTTTCACCTCCAGTAGATTTTTACACCATATAGGTAACATACAAAACTATTTTCGAATGTTCATCTTGCCTGAAATGTCTCTCTCTATAGATAAAAGGTTTTCTTTAGCCATGATAGTGACTGCACAAAACCAAAACACTTTTTTTTCGAAAGCACTAAATCATGTAACAGTGAACTGAATAGAATTAAACAAGAATGAAATGTAATATTTGTAGGTGGTTGTCAAATGAGTAACAGTATAAAAAGAGCAATTTAAATAGGAAAAAATGCCAGGATTAATATGCACTTTAAATTTCGTATGGGGCTTTATATCGTTTATTAATTGTGTGACTGGACTGTCGTGTGAAATTCAATGTTCCAATTACAGTGTCGCCGGAGTAAACACTGTGTAGTCTTCTGAATTGAATTTTGATGGAATCGAAAGTCTACAACACAAGCGATCAGTACACCATGTGGAGATAACCAATGTTCCATAGATATTTGAGTACGCTCGCTGTAACGAACTATTTGCTTGACTGGTTGAAATTATTATTGACACATTTTACATCGCGTACCCTAATGTGACACAAGTGGCGAAAAACATATTTGGTGCTTGTAATAAAAAAATAATGTACATAGAGCATGATAAAAGTACCACATGAGCCGAAACGAAATGCTCAAACTACCTCAAATTGCTTAAAAGAAACTGAAGTGTACCCTACCTGGAGAACAAATAATGCTACATTCTCAAAATGCTGATTGTAAAAACATCGGGTGTAACTCACATTTAAATTTTACAGCGATTTTATGAGTCACAATTGCAACTACGACACTTATCACCATATTGTTTAACAGACTGATCTTTCCGAAGCAGGCGGACCAACATCCAAATCAGGTGCACCTACATTTCTCATGGTAATGACAAGGTCGCGAAATTATAAACTGTTCGAAGTCTATACATTGTGTATCTAAAACATACCGACAAACTTTAACAGGTGTTTATAGAAGGTGGAAATAGAATGTTTGATCTAGGGAACTCATGGTTCCGCTCAATTAGGAAGTATTACAGATGCTTACAAAGGTTGAAAAAAAAAAAGAATAATTTTTGTAATATTTAGGAAACTGCTTGCTTGACAGTAACAAAAATTCTGGTTACAAAATAGTTTTACAGAAAGCAATAATGTCGTGAAGGATTTGTACATATAACACACCTCAATAATGTTGATAGAAGGTGGTACTACCTCAATTTATTTGAAAAATATATGTGACAAAAAGTTTCTATATTTGAACAAACATATTTAAACGGCGGGAAATTTAGAAAACTTTTATATTTTTTAATAAACTGTCTAACTCTCATCATTTTAGGATATCCATTAAATGTTTGATTTCACAGAGAAGCATTATTGCCTACCAAGTGTGCAACCAGGAATGACTGTGTGCCACACTGGAGTGATGTATGAGCAGTGGTTTGTGGCAACTCAAAACCTTAAACTTCATCATGTAGTGGGTTGCTACAATAACAGTGGTGTAGGTCGTGCTTCCCTCCTCTCAGACCCCTATTATCTTTGTTGTAGTTCCCCTTCCAAAACAGGATAGACAGTACACTACAAACACACACTTCAATGTACCTTGCATGCACTGTGCTACAAGTCGACATGGCCATAATTCAACGCAGAAATGACGGATATGGTTCTGCTGTACGGTGAAATGCAAGGTAATGCACGAGCTGCTGCACGATTGTATCACGAGATATTACTAGCGCGGCGGCAACCTCATCACTCGACCTTCATAAGGGTCACCCAGAGACTGCATGAAACAGGCACGTTCAAGGTACGAGGTGGCACTCACCCGAGGAATGTACGTTCACCAAACGTGGATGAAGAAGTTATCAACTTTGTGGAGGAAAACCTGTCAACAAGCATTCTTCCTATTGCACACAGAATTGGAGGGTGGCCCATATGGCATGTTATGCACGAACAACTGCTACGTGCCTACCACGTACAAAAGGTGCAGGCATTGTCATCAGCGAATTTCGCTCTTGGACATGCTTTTTCTAAGTGGTTCCTGCATCAGTGCACAGAATATCCACACTTTACGTCCATTGTATTAGTTATTAATGGTACGACATTTACGCGAGATGGTCTCTTTAACAGCAAGAACAGTCACATGTAGAACGACGTCAATCGTCATGCAACAGCCATAGTAGCAAACCAGGAATGGTTTTCTGTGAAAATCTGGGCAAGCATTGTCGGTAATCATCTCATTGGGCCCTACTTGATGCCACGAAAATTGAACGGACAAATTAACCGCCAATTTCTGCAACCGACATTTCCAGAGTTCCTCCAGAGTGTTCCGCTTGTAGTTCGGCAACGAATGTGGTTTTAACATGATGGTGCCCCACTACATTACACAAGATCTGTACGTACTCACCTCAGTAAGCATTTCCAACACAGTGGATTGGAAGAAGCAGCCCTGTTGCGTCGCCAGCACACTCTCCGGACCTTAAACCACTCGACATTCTCCTGTGGGGCTTCGTCAAGACTGTGGTGTACGACCCATCCATTGAGTTAGAGTAAGATCTGCTAGCTAGGATAATGGCTGCCTGTGACAAAATACAAGATACCCTAGGTGTTTTTGAAAGAGTATGCCAGTCATTGGTAGCCGACTCGTGTGTTGCAATGAAATGGGAGGCCGCCAATATGAACAAATGTTGTAGAGATTTTATGATGGCGCAAAATGACAGAGCTAGTGTAGACTTCAATTTAATGTAATTTTTCATTTCTCGCTAAAGTAGGACAATTACACCTAACCTCTTATTTATGCACCTCAATGTAATTCATCTTTGCATACATGGTATAGGCAGTAGCGCTTCTCTGTGAAATCATACATTTAACGACTGCCCTAAAAAGATGAGCATTAGACAGTTTTCGCTAGAAAAATTAGTTTTTCTATCTTTTCCACTGTTTAACTATGTTTGATCAAAATTAGCAACTCTTTACTGTCACATACATTTTTCAAAGAAATAATGGTAGTGCCACCTTCGTTCAAAGTGATTGAGGCGTGTTTAATGTATCATTCCTTCACATTATTATTGCTTTCGGTAAAACTATTTCATAACCAGAAATTTGTTTCTGTCAAGCAAGTAGTTTCCTAAATATTAAAAAAATAAAAACAAAAATTCATATTTTCATTGGAATTTTGGTAGCATCTGCAGTGCTTCCTATGTAAGCTGGACCATGGGTTTCCTACATCAAATATTATTTTCACCTCAGTAAACACCTGTTAAAGTTTGTCGGTATATTTTAGTTACACATTGAATACAGGTTGGTTCTTATACACAACTAGCAGTCCCCCGCGGCTTTGCTCGCGAGTATTATTCGTAACTGATAATATTTACTTTAATTGAAAAACCTCTTTGTACACAAGATTGGTACTTCAGTCATCAAGTGTTAGAATGTCCAAGCGGCTAGTTGAACTAATTCTGCAGAATGATAAGTAGCTATAGCTGTCCATGCGAAAATCAGTCTTAAGTTTGTCCCTGCCACTAACAGCGACTTCGCCTGGGCCTTATTTATAAAACTGCCAATTTGACGTTCTATGGTAGTTACAGACATCTAAGGTAAGAGGTTAATCGAATGAGAAACATCTGTTTACCCTGTGCACAACCATTGGTGACGGTGCCCTCAATTATATATTGTCAAAATATTCACTTCAACTT